>CAUYRH010124237.1:0-41187 GCA_963574655.1 Perodicticus potto | reverse complement strand
ATTATATTTATAGATTTACATATACTGAACCAGCCTTGAGATTCTAGGATAAAACCGACTTGGTCATGATGTATAATTTGATGTGTTGCTGGATTCTGTTTGTGAAGATCTTGTTGAATATTTTTGCATCAATATTCATTAGTGGTATTGTTCTATAATTTTCCTTTCTTATGAGATCTTTTCCTGGTTTGGGGATCAAGATGATATTTGCTTCATAGAATGTGTTGGGTAGTATTCTTTCTTTTTCTATATTTTGGAAAAGGTTGAGTAACATAGGTACTAGTTCCTCTTTAAAAGTTTGGTAGAATTCTGACATGAAGCCATCTGGTCTCGGGCTTTTCCTTTTAGGAAGATTTTGTATAGTTGATGCTATTTCATAGCTTGATATAGGACTATTCAACATTTCCACTTCGTTCTGGCTAAGTCTAGGAAGGTGGCATGCTTCCAAGTATTAGTATATTTCCTTCATATTTTCATATTTCTGAGAATAGAGATTCTTGTAATATTCATTAAGGATTTTTTGAATTTCTGAGGAATCTGTTGTTATTTCATCTTTACCATTTCTGATTGACGCAATTACAGATTTTACTCTTGTTTTCCTGGTTAGATTAGCCAAAGTTTTATCTATTTTATTGACCTATTCTTTTTTTTTTTTTTTTTTTTTTTTTCAGTGTTTGGCCTGGGCTTTGGTTTAACCTGTCACCTATGTTATATGGGGCTGGCACCCTAATCCTTTGAGTCAAAGGTGCCACCCACCTTTTCAAATTTTGAAATGATTGAGCACACCTTTTAGCACACAAAAATTATGCCTCCCATTTTCTATCTCCTTTGTGGAGACTTGCTGTCTAAATTGTCAATATAAATTTTCTTATCTAAATAGGTTTCCACTTGCAAATCCATATCACTTAATTTATCACCACTTTAATTGAATTTTTAAAATTTCTTTTAAAATTTCAGAATATTAGAGTGTACACATGTTTTGTTTATATATTTTGTTTTAACAGAGATTTAAAAATGTTTATATATGTCTGATGTCACTATTTTGAAACCTGAATTCTCCTGAAAGCTTATAACTTTTAAGGGAAGATTTGGAAAGTAAATTGTGATTAAATTTGGTCAATTTCAATTCTTATCTCAGAAGCTACATACCACCCATCTCTCAGCCCTGTGTCAGATAGCTGTTCATGTGTTTATGGATCAGCTTGCATACAACTTGTGGGAGTAAGATGGGCAATAAGCAGGTTGGACCCTATCCTCCAAATATCAAAGATCCATATTCTTATCACTGAATACTGCCTCTGATCATAAATGTACAGACACTGAGGCAGACAACCATTGCTGTGTCTCATCCTATTGGAAGCAAGCTTCCCCTCATCTAGCTAAAGCAACATGCAGGGCATTTAAAGTGCTTGTGCTTTTTTCCATTCATTTTTCTCTTTCTCCTCTGTTTGGAGTAAGACATAAGACTGAGACATTCAAAAGGATCTTAATAAATACAAAAAATTAGAACACCACCAAGAATAACCGAAGAAAGGCTAAGGCTCAGAGAAGACTTGATAAGACCTCAAGTTTATTCATTAGGCTGATCTTTAACATAGCAGGGGACAACAGCAATCAAAATTGAAGCATAAAAAAAGCATGAAGACATGAGGAAAGGGGAAATTCTGACTTCCAAAGACACTGCATTATCAGATGCAAATGTCCATGTTTTGACAAGAACAACAGCAAAATCCCAAAACATACTAAGAAATATGGAAATATGTCCAGTTTCAAAGGAATAAAAAACAACAAAATTGTCCTGAAGACATAATGGCAGGCCTGTTAGACAAAGAAATTAAAACAACTGTCTTAAAGATATTCAAGGAACTTCTCCATATCCTCAAAAAAGATATGGTGAAGTTCAAGGAAACAATATGTCAACAAATTGTAAATATCAATAAAAAGATAGAAAATCTAAAAAGAAATCAATATGAAATTTTAGAGTTGAAAATACAATACTGAAATTAAAAATGCACTAGCAAGAATTAAATGCAGATTTGAGAAAACGAAAGAAAGAATCAGTAAACTTAATTAAAGAAGAATTGAAATGATAAAGTCTAGGAACAAAAATAAAAGGGATTAATGGCATGGAAATTGCCTAAGGTATCTGTGGTAAAGCAGAACAATATATGCTCTTTGGGAGTCTCAGCAGGAGAATAGAAAGGAGAAGAGAGAACTTTTTAAGAAATAGTGCCCTAAAAACTTAACAAATTTTATAGAAGAAATGAATATAAACATCCAACATGCTCAATTAACTCCAGGTAGGATCAACAGAATGAGACTCACACTGAAATATATATTAGAATAATGCTGTCAAAACTAAAGACATACAGAGAATCTCTATGAAGCCAGAGAGAAGCAACTCATCAAATGCAAGGGATACTCGAAATATTATCAACAGATTTCTCATCAAACAGTATGAAAGCCAGAGGTAGTGGTTTTATACATTCAAAGTGATTAAAAAAAAAAAAAGTCAACCAAAAATCCTATATTCAGCAAAACTTTACTTCGAAAGTGAGTAAGAATATATGATATACCCAAATAAATAAAAGATGAGGGAGTTTAATTAACACTAGATCTGTCTCGCATGAAATTCTAAATGGAGTACTACATTGAAATGAATGGATACTTGACAGTAACTCAAAGCTATATGAATAAATGGGGTTCTTGATGCTGGAATTTTCCTGCTGGGTCCTTGCTCTTGAGAACTGAAGAATGAATTTCTATACCACAAGTAAGAGATAGCAAGAGAAGTTATTGAGAAGAAAGGAAAGAGAAAAGCTTTCGGCACAGCCAATAGGGTCCCAAGCAGGTTGCTGCTTTTGGCTCTTTATCTAAGGGTATTTGTTTGTTTGTTTGTTTATTTATTTGTTTAGAGACAGAGTCTCACTATGTCACCCTTACTAGAGTGCCATGACATCACAGCTCACAGCAACCTCAAACTCTTGGGCTTAAGTGATTCTCTTGCCTCAGCCTCCCAAGTAGCTGGAACTACAGATGCTCACCACAACGCCTTGCTATTTTTTGTTGTAGTTGTCGTGGTTATTTAGCAAGCCCAGGCTAGGTTCAAACCTGCCAGCCTCAGTGTATGTGGCCAGTGCCTAAGTAATCTCCTGGTTATTGGTAGCACACTCTGGTTGGCTCTTTGAAATTAAAATAGTTTGTGGATATTGGTGGGCTTCCTTTGCCCAGTTCACTTGGTGGTCTTTCTTTTCAGTGTTACTGGAATTTCTTCTTCAGTAGGTACCTGGTCTCGGGGACTCCACGAATGAATCCTCAGACCACAGATCAGTGGTAAGACAGGATTTATTTTACAGAAAATAATACAGAGGAAAAGCACCAGAGTTCTATGCCCAAAAAATGAATGGATACAATCCCTTCCCTTCCCAGGCCTAGGAAACATACATGAAATTGACCAGGGCTGGTAAATGGGTGGGGGGAAGTTACCAGTTTAGCTGCAAGTGCAAGGGGAGAAACACAGAGGCTAGGGCAGAGACACCAGGTGCTTCCTGACCTGGCAAACTGCAGGTGTCCCCCCAGCTGCTGTCTGGCCTTTCTGGCCACTGGAGCCTACTGCAGCGCCCCCCACCCCACCTACCCTTCAACTCACTGGTTCCCCTGCTGGCTGCCATATACCAACACCCCCAGAGCAGAGACAGCAAGTCCTCTCCTCAGCTCATTCTGCACTGCCTGGGGCACGACCAACCCTATACCTATTCTCCCTCTCCAAATAGAAATTCTAACTGCTGTTAGAGAAAAAAGGCAAAGACTTAATCTAACTGCTTCCTGCTGAAACTGGCAATGATAGAAGTGGGCAGTTAGGGTTTCTCTGGAGGGAGGGTGATCCAGGGGTCCTCAATAGAATTATATCTTGGACTGGAACCATCTTTACTGTTTGTAGCATGATGACATCATTTCTGGAAAACACAAATCTGATTAACACATTAAAAGGCAAGGGTTGAACAGTGAGAGGAGGGGGTTAATTACAGTGTCAGTGGTGTCAGGTTGGAAATAACAAAGTTTAGTGATATTAAAAGAAAACTATATTAACACTTTTCTTGCTGTCTTCTAAATAACTTCAAATTTTCATTAGACTCACAAGTGTAGGTGGACTGTCATTAATTCTCTTCATGGCCTGCTTTTATAGGAGATGGTAGGTTTCAGGATTTTACTTGTGACTGATGCATCCAGGAATCTATTTCTATAACTTTAACAGCTGTAGAAGAAGGCAGGATAACAGAAAAGGGACTCTCCCAACTTGGGGTCAGGGAAGGTGAATTGGAGGGAAGAGTTTTGATCATAACTAGATCTCCAGGAAAGAAAAGGTTTTTTAGTGTTGAATGGTGAAAATAGTTGGGAGGCTTTTAACAATTTGTTGAAATTTATCTAAAGAAGTAATATGTTTTACTAAATATTTATTTTATTGATCTAATAATAAATAAATCATTAATTAAAAAGAGTCTTCCATACAATAACTCAAAAGGGCTACAACCAAGTCTCTGGGATGATTTTTTTATTCTACGGAGAGCAATGGAAAGTAATTTAGTCCAAGGGAGATGAGTCTCTTGACTTAGCTTTTGTCTTTAGCTAACTAAAGCTTTTGTCTTAGCAACTGTCTTTGATTTTATCATTCATTTTCTCTACCTTCCCAGAGGATTTGGCCCTCTGAGAACAGTAGATGATATTTTATGCCAAGCGCTTTAAGTATTCCCTGTGTAACAGCTGCTTTAAAGGCAGGCTCATCATCACTTTACAAACTCCAAGGGAGTCCAAACCTGGGAATAATAATCTCATGTGCTAATAAAGCCTTTACAACTTCGTGGGCCTTTTTTTGTCCAGCAGGGGAAATCTTCAACCAAATTAGTAAGTGTATTCACAAATACCAGCAAATACTGTATACCATGTAGTTTAGGGAGTTGAGTAAAATCTATTTGCCAATCTTCACTTGGATATTTAGCTTTACTTTCTGTATTATCAGTATTAGCCCATTTTTAGCTTTTGCTTTTAGAGGATATTGTTTTTGACTGGGATAGATGGTGGTATTTTTTAACTTGATTTGGACTGGTTGATCATATTTTGCTCCTCCCACCTGTATCTTGGTAACCCACACTTGTGGGTTAATTTCTGTCTCTAATAACGGAAGGCATAGTATAGGTTTTTGTCCCATATTCAAATAAATGGTTGTTCCCACTTTAGTTAGGATGCCTCTCCCCAAAAGGGGAGCAGGACTTTCAGGCATGATTTGAAAGGTGTGAGAGAACAGCCAGTCACTCCAATTGCAGCTTAAAGACTGAGAGAAGAATTTGGTAATCACCTTTCCAGACACCCTCTGTATGGTTACTGATTTGGGGGATAGAATACCAAGGTTAGAGAGGAGTAGAGAAAAGGTTGCTCCAGTATCCAGAAGAAATTCTGGCTCTTGACCCTCCACTATGAGGTAGACCAGGAGCACTTGGTGGGTGATGACATAAGCTGGAGCCGTGAGAATCTGCGCCAGGCACCCTCAGTTCAGCTTGGTGACTGATGGGATCACTGTCCCAGGAGGCCTTCTCCTCCAGTTAAGGTTGATTTAGGGGGTTGTCCTCCACCCTTGCATTCTGGGCAGGGGCCTGGTGGCTTTCCCAGCAAGCGGTGCTGCCAGGGCCAATCTCTCTTAAAGTGGCCAGTCTGAGCACATTGCAAGCACTTGTCCTTAGCTCCTCTGGCTTCCCTCTGCCCATAAATGGTGCCCATTTGTTGGAATGCCATTACCAGAGCTGTCATTTTTTTTTAAGCCCTTCTTTCCTTTTTCTCCTCTTCCACTTGATCTCAAGTATAGAAGACCACCTTGGGCATTTTGAGAAGATTCTCCAGCTTATAATTGGGGCCTAGAGCCAATTTCTGCAGTTTTCTTCTAATATCTGGGGCAGTTTGAATCATAAATTTATCTTTTAAAATAATTTGGCCCTCTATGGAGTCAGGTGTCAACTGAGTGTGTTTTCTCATCAAGCCTCTCATAAAAGACTAAGGGACTTTCATTTTGCTCCTGGTAAATAGCAGTTCTGTTCCATATGTCTATGGTTATATTTTTGCGCCAATACCATGTTGCTTTGATTACTCTGGACTTGAAATATAGTCTGAAGTCTAGTAGGAGAATGTCTCTGACTTCAGTTTTATTACTAAGAATAGTCTTACCTATACAGGTTTTTTTTCTGGATCCACACAAAAGGAAGTAGTATTCTTTCCAGTTCTTCAAAATATGATGTTGGTAATTTAATGGGGGTTGCATTGAATCTGCAGATTTCTTGGGTAGAATAGACATTTTGACAATGTTGATTCTTCCCAGCCAAAAGCTGGCATGTTCTCCCATTTGTTAGTGTGTTCTGCAATCTCTTTTCTTAGGATTTCATAATTCTCTTTGAAAATATCTTTCACCTCTTTTGTTATGTATACACCTAAGTATATAATTTTCTTTAAAGTTACTGTGAAGGGAATTGTGTCTTTGATTTGCTTTTCAACTTGGCTATTTTTGGCGTATATAAAGGCTACTGTTTTGTGGACATTGATTTTATACCCTGAGACATTACTGTATTTCCTGATGACTTCCAGGAGTTTTGTGGTTGAGTCTCTGAGGTTTTCTAAGTATAAGATATATTATCAGCAATGAGCAAAAGTTTGACCTCCTCTGCCTCAATTTTTTTTTATAATAATTTTATTAAATCATAATTGTGTACATTGGTGCCTTTGATGCCCTTTATAGCCTTCTCTTTTCTGACTGGATTGGCTAGAACTTCCAGAAATATGTGGAATAGTAGTGATGATAGGGCAGCACCTGTGGCTCAAAGGAGTTAGGGCACTGGCCCCATATGCCAGAGGTGGTGGGTTCAAACTCAGCCCTGGCCAAAAAAGTGCAAAAAAACCCCAGCAAACAACACAAAACAAAATAGTAGTAATGATAGTGGACATCCTTGTCTGGTTCCAGTTGTAAGTGGAAAAGCTTTCAATTTTACACCATTCAGTATGATGTCAGCTGTGAATTTGCAATAGATGGCTTTAATCAGCTTAAGAAATATGCCACCTATGCCTATTTTCTTAAGTGTTCTTGTTAGAAAAGAATGCTGAATTTTGTGAAATGCTTTTTCTGCAACTATTGAGAGGATAAAATGGTCTTTGTTTTTGCTTCTATTGATATGGTGTATTACATTTATGGCTTTTTGTATGTTAAACCAACCTTGCATCACTTGAATGAAGCACAATTGATTATGATGTATAATTTTTAAAGAGTAGCTGCAATCTATTAGCTAAGATTTTGATGAGTATTTTATATTCATTAGTGAAATTGGTCTGTACCTTTCCCTTTTGGTTGGCTTCTTTCCTGCTTTTGCAACTGAGGTGATGTTTGCTTCATAGAATGTGTTGGGGAATGTTCCTTTCTTCTCAATGTTTTGGAATAGGTTCTACAGTATAGGTACAAGCTCATCTTGGAAGGTGTGATAGAATTCTCATGTGAAGTCATCTGGTCCCAGGATTTTATTTGTTGGAAACTTTTTTATTCTTTCTACAATCTCCGTGATTGATATTCGTCTATTCAGGAGATGCATATCTTCCTGGTTAAGTCTAGGAAGATGGTGTGATTGAAGGCATTTGTCCATGTCCTCCATATTGTCAAATTTCTGGGCATAAAGTTTTTTGACAATAGTCAGAAGCAATCTCTTGTATCTCTGTAGTCTCAGTTGTTATTTCCCCCTTTCCATTTCTGAATGAGGTTGTTAAAAATTTTACTTTTTACTTGTGGTTAATTTGGCCAATGTTTTATTAATTTTATCTATTCAAAGAACCAACTTTTTGTTTCATTGCTTTGCTGAATGATTCCTTAATTTTCAATTTCTTTTTTTTATGATTTAATTTTGGTTATTTCTTTCTTATGCTAGGTTTGAAATTGGATTGCTTTCTTTTCCATTTCTTTCAGATGATTCATTATATTATTGATATGCTCTCTTTCTGTTTTATAGATGTAGGCATCTAATGCAATAAATTTCCCTCTTAGGATGCTACTGCAGTGTCTGACAGGATTTAGTAGCTTGTGTCTTCATTGCTATTATGATCAAGGAAGTTAATGATTTTTTTTTTTTAATTAAGTCATAGCGGTGTACATTAATGCAATCATGGGGTACAATGTACTGGTTTCATATACAATCTGAAATATTTTCATCAAACTGGTTAACATAGCATTCATGGCATTTTCTTAGTTATTGTGTTAAGACCTTTATTTTCTTCATTCAGTAATTTTCACCTGTACCCTTCTAAGATGCACTGTAGGTGTGGTCCCACCAATTATCCTCCCTCCACACCTCCTCCTGCCTCCCCTCCCCTCCCTTCCCCCTTTCCCTATATTCTTGTGTTATAATTGGGTTATAGCTTTCATATGAAAGCTATAAATTAGTTTCATAGTAGGCTGAGTACATTAATGATTTCTTTTTTTTATCTGTTCCTTGACCCAACTTTCATTCAGCATAGGTTGTTTAGTTTCTATGTCTTTTTGTAAGGATGATAATTTATGTTGGAGTTGAGTCTTTATTCCTTGTGGAAAGAGAAGAAACAAGGTAAATTTTCTATTTTTTTGATTTAATTGAGGTTTTATTTCTGTTTTAGTATATGATCTATTTTGGAGAATGTTCCATGGGTTGATGAGAAGAACATATATTCTTTAGCTTTGAGATAGAGTGTTCTATATATATGTCCATCAAGCACAGTTGTTCTAGGGTCACAATTAAGTCCCTTGTATCTTTGCTTAGTTTCTTTTTAAAGGATCTGTCCAGCTCTATAAGATGAGTGTTAAAGGACCCTGCTTTTATGGTTTTAAGGGATATCATATTGCTCAGACTAATTAAGGTCTGTTTCAGGGTTCCAGGAGGATTTATGTTGAGTGCATAAGTATTTAGAATTGAAATATCTTCTTCTCATATTGTTCCCTTGACCAATAGTAAGTGTCCAGGTTTTCCTTTTTTACTTTAGTTGCTTTAAATCCACTTGTATCTGAAAAAAATATTACATCCCCTCTTGTATTCTTATTTTCATTTGTCTGAAAATTTGTCTTCCATGCCTTACTCCTGAGTTTTAATTTGTCCTTCAAGGTTAGGTGTGTTTCCTGCACCCTTATAAAAATGGATAATTTTTTTATTCAAATGGATGCCTTATGGTTTTTTATCCAATTAGCCAGCCTATGCCTCTTCAGTGGGGAATTAAAACCATCAATATTTATTGTAAGAATTAATAAGTGTGGTGGAGTTCTATTCATCTTCTTTTGTGAAAGTCCATTGTTTAATTTTATCTTTTACATCATTTTGGAAGATAGATTTTTGTCCTTAAGTTTCTGGGTGTTTAGTTTCCTGGTGGTTCATTGTGATGGTCAGTGTATAAAATAGGTCTAAGTATTTCCTATAGAGCTGGTCTTGTTGTGGCAAACTTTCTCAATGTTTGTAGGTCAGTAAATGATTTGATTTCTCCATCAATTTTAAAGCTTAGCATAGCAACGTATAAAATTCTGGACTGAAAATTAACTTGTTTTTTTTAGGTAGATTAAAACTAGATGCTCATTGTCTTCTGGCTTGAAAAATTTCATTTGAGAAGTCTCCTGTCACCCTGATGAATTTTCCCCTTTAGGTCTATTGGCTCTTAATCCTGGCAGCTTGCAGAATCTTTTCTTTTGTTTTGACTTTGGACAGGTTCATGACAATGTGTCTTGGAGAAGCTCTATTTGAGTTGAGACAATGTAAGGTTCAATATCCCTCTGAAAGGAGTGTGTCAGAATCTTTGGTGATATTTGTGATATTTTCATTTATGATATCCTCTAGTAGGGCTTCCATTCCTCAGGGGAATTCTTCCTCCCCTATATCTCATCTTTGACTACTTCATGAAGTCCTGTAATTCTGTCAGTGATTGTGTGCCTTTCTTCCTCTTTGTTTTTTCTGTCTCTATATCTGACTGAGTTAGCTCAAGAACCTTTTTCTCTATCTCTAAGATTCTTTCTTCTGCATGTTCTAATCTGCCATTGAGATTTGCTGCTGCATCTTAAAGTTTCCCAATTGATGGTTTCAATTTCTTAAGCTCTGCTATATCTTTCCTATATTCTTCATATTGTTCATCCCTTATTTGATTCTGTTTTGGATTTCCTTTTGATTATTTTCCACTATCTCAGCAATTTTCAACATTGTTTTGACCATCCATATTTTACATTCCCCTTCTGTCATTTCTAGCATTTATTGTTTTTCCATTTTATTTTTATATTTTTTTTATTAAATCATAGCTATGTACATTAATGCAATCATGGGGTACAATGTGCTTGTTTAATATACAATTTGAAATATTTTCATCAAACTGGTTAACATAGCATTCAGGGCATTTTCTAATTTATTGTGTTCAGACATTTACATTCTTCATTTAGTAAGTTTCACCTGTACCTTTCTAAGATGCACCATAGGTGTGGTCCCACCAATTACTCTCCCTCCACTCATCTTCCCCTTCCTTGCTTCTTTCCCCATATTATTGTGCTGTAATTGAGTTATAGCTTTCATATAAAAGCTATAAATTAGTTTCATAGTAGGGCTGAGTACATTTCTAGCATTTCTTTATAGACGATATTCTGTGCAGTTAATAGGATTAATAGCATGCACCTTATAAACCCTTGCAGGGAGACAGTGTTACTCTATTCTGTTTTTCCATGACAGAATATATCTACTGTTTATTCCTTATGATTGTTTTCTTTTTGCCTGTTTCTTTGCCATACTTTTTCCCTTTCACTTCCCCCTCCTCTTTAAGTTACTGTGCCTCTGACCTAAGGTGTTCAAGTGTCCTTTTGGTCAAGGTCTAATAGGAAGAAAAGAGTGAAGAGCAAAAATGGTTAAAAGACAAAAAAGAGACAAGAGAAAGGAAATGTATTGAGTAAAGGGGAATATTGACCAAAAGAAGAGAGGAACAGAAAGAGAAAGACAGGTGCAATAGTGGCATACAGTCAAGTATTTTGACCCACACCCCCATATCCCAACCTTGGTGGGGGCTGAGTTTGTTGGTACCTGGATATTTGCAGATCTTTGCTACCCTGAAAAGACACAGGACCCCACCTTCACCAAAGAGAGAAGAAAAACAAAAATACTATACATCAAACCAAAACAAACAAATAAAACTCATGAGGGATAAAATTGGCAGAGACAACCAATAACAGGGACAGGAAAAGTAGCAAAAATGAAGCCCTTATCATTAATCAAGGCAACAATAAAAAATTACATTTATATGGCAAAAATCAAAAAGAAAAGTAAAGAAAAGAAAAACCTAGGGGGGAAAAAGTTGAAAAAAAATTTTAAATAAGGCCGGGCACAGTGGCTCACTCCTGTAATGTTTGCACTCTGGGAGGCCAAGGTGAGTGGATTGATTAGTTTGACTTTTTCTCACATTCTGAAGGCTGTCTGTTTGCTTAACTTACAATGCCCATAACTGTGCAGAAGCTTTTTAGCATGCTCAGATCCCATAATATATTTTTTGTGTTGCTTCAATTGCCAGGGGGAGTCTGCCTCATAAAATATTTTTGCAGGCCAATATCTTCAAACGTTCTCCCTTCTCTTCCTTCTGGTATTTTTATATTTGCATGTCTTGAGTTTAAATCTTTGATCCAGTGATAATCAATCGTCATTAGTGGTGAAAGGTGAGGGTCCATCTTCAGTCTTCTACAGGTCACTAGCTAGTTCTCCCAGCGCCGTTTGTTAAATAGGGAATCATTTCCCCAATGTATGTTTCTGTTAGGCTGATCAAAGGTCAAATGACAATATGTGCTTGGGTTCATCTCTGGGTTCTCTATTCCGTACCACATATCTACATCTCTATCTTTGTGCCAGTACCAGGCAGTTTTGATCACAATAGATTTATAGAATAAGGTCTGGAAACGTGATGCTTCTTCATTTGTTTTCTTTCCTAAGTAATGCATTGGCTATTCGAAGGATTTTCTGATTCCATATAAAATGAAATATTATGTTTTCATGTTCTTTATAGTACGACATTGGTGCTTTGATGGAGATTGAATTAAATCTGTAGATTACTTTGGGTAGTATGGACATTTTTACAAGGTTGATTCTTCCCAGCCATGAGAGTGGTAATTGCTATTTCTTTTCTTAGGGTTAAATAGTTCTTATAGTGATCTTTCACTTCCTATGTTAGATAGATTCCCAGGTAATTCATCTTCTTTGGCACTATTGTAAAAGGGATAGAATCCTTGACTATGTTTTCAGTTAGGCTATTGTTGGCATGTTTAAAAACTACTGATTTGTAAGTAGTGATTTTGTATCTTGAGACACTGATATATTCCATGGTCATTTCTAAGCGCTTTCTAGTTGAGTCTCTGGGGTTTTCCAGCTATAAGATCATGTCATCCAATAAAAGTTAGGGTTTGACCTCCTATGACCCCCTTTGAATACCCTTGCTCCGCTTCTCATGCCTGATTGCAATGGCTAGGGCTTCCATTACTATGTTGAACAGCAGTGGTAACAATGAGCATCCTTATCTAGTTCCGGATCTGAGTGAAAATGTTTGCTCTTTTACTCTGCTCAATATGATAGTGGATGTGGATTTGCTGTAGATGGCCTTAATTAGTTTAAGAAATGTCCCATCTAAGCCTATTTTCTTAAGTGTTCTAATCATGAAATGATTCTGGATATGATCAAAAGCTTTTTCTGCATCTATGGATATAATCATATCATCTTTGTTTTTATTTTATTTATGCAGTGCATTATAGTTACAGATTTATGAATGTTGAACCAATCTTGTAACTCTGGGATAAAATCAACTTGATCTGGTGTATAATTTTTTTTTTTTTTTTGTAGTTTTTGGCCACAGATGGGTTTGAACCCGCCACCTCCAGTATATGGGGCTGGCGTCACCCTACTACTTTGAGCCCCAGGTGCTGCCCAGTGTATAATTTTTTTGATGAATTCTTGAATTCTGTTTGCTAGGATCTTAGGAATATTTTTGCTTTAACATTCATTAATGATATTGGTCTATAGTTTCCTTTCTTTGTGGAGTCCTTTCCTGGTTTGGGGATTATGGTGATCTTTGCATCATAGAATGTGTTGGGGAGGATTCCTTCTTTTACTATGTTTTGGAAAAAGTTATGTGACATAATTACTAGTTCTTCTTTGAAAGTATGGTAGAATTCTGATGTGAAGCCATCTGATCCTGGACTTTTCTTTTTGGGGAGATTTTCTACAGTTGATGCTATTTCAGTGCTTGATATATGTCCATTCAAAATTTTTTATGGTTGATTCTAGGAAGGTGGCATGCTTCCTGGTATAGGTCCATTTCTTTGAGATTTTTATATTTCTGAGGTTAGAGGGTTTTTTGTATTAAATCATTAAGGATTTTTAAAATTTCTTTGGTATGTGTTGTTTTTTTTCCTTTTTGTTTCTTATTGATGCTATTGATGTTTTTTATTTTCCTGTTTTGGTTAGGGTGGACAAAGTTTTATCAATTTTGTTAATCTTTTCAAAGAACTAACTTTTTGTTTCATTGATCTGGATGATTCTAAATTTTTCAATTTCATTTGGTTCTTCTCTGATTTTGGTTATTTATTTTCTTCTGCTGGGTGTGGGTTTGGATTCTTCTTCCATTTCCACTTGCTGGAGATGTGCTATTAGTTTGTTGACTTCCTCTCTTTCTGTTTTCTTAGTGAAAGCTTCTAATGCTATAAATTTCCATCTTAGGACTGCCTTTGCAGTTTTTCACAAGTTTTGATAATTTGTGTCTTCATTATAATTTTTTTCCAGAAATTTGATGATTTCCTTCTTAATCTTATCTTTGACTCAGCTATTATTCAGCCTAAGGTTATTTAGTTTCCACAATATTGTTTGAGTGTGAAGATTCCTATTACTGTTGAGTTCAACTTTTATTCTGTGATGGTCTGAGAAAATACACGGAATAATTTCTATTCCTTTAAATTTGTTGAGATTATATTTGTGTTCAAAGATATGATCAATTTTGGAGGATTATCTACAGCTTGATGAGAAGAATGTGTATTCAGTTTTATGAGGATGAAAAGTTCTGTAGGTGTCTGTTAAGTCCATTTGTTCAAGGGACAATTTTATGTCTATTATTTCTTTGTTTACTTTCTTCTTGGAGCATGTATCTAGAACTGACAAAAGGGTGTTAAAATGTCAAATTATTATAGTGAATGAAAAACATCAAGTTCTTAATATCCATTAGGGTTTTCTTTATAAATTGAGGAGCATTTAGGTAGGATGCAAAAATGTTAATCATTGAAATCTCTTCATGTTGAGGAGTGTTTCCATTGGCAAATATAAAGTTTATACCCTTGTCTTTCCTTATCTTTGTTGGTTTAAATACTATTGCCTCTGCAAATAACATTCTGACCCCTGAGTTTTTCTGATTTCCATTTGCCTGTATTATAGATGTCCATCCCTTCATCCTGAGTCTTTTTTTTTATCTTTGAGGTAAAATGAGTCTCTTGTAGCCAACAGATACCTGTCCTGAGTGTTTGTATCCAGTCAGGCAACTTGTGCTTCTTTAGTAGACAAATTAAGCCATTCACATTGATTGAGAGAATTTATAGGTGTGTTAGTGTTTTGGCCATCATGTTTCTCAAATGTCCAGTGGATATTTTTAATTCTTTCACCACTGTGCAGGATAGTTTTTGTTTTATAAATTCTGAGTGAATTTACTTTGCTGGTAGACCATTGTGCTGGTCATTGTGGAAAATGGGTTTGAGTATTTCCTGGGAAGCTGGTTCAGTTAAGACAAATTTCCTAAATATGTTTATGTCAGTTAAGTATTTGATTTCTCCATCACAAATGAAACTCAGTTTACCTGGATACATGATCCTAGGTTGAAAGTTATTTTGTTTTAGGAGATTTAAGTTCTATGACGATCATCTTCTGGCTTGTAAAGTTTTGACTAAAAGATGTGCAGTCATTCTAATATTTCTCATGTTGTTGGTAACGGTTTCCTTATGTCAGGCTACTTGCAGGATTTTCTCCTTCATGTTAACTTTGGCAAAGTTAATTACAATGTGTCTAGGAGATGCTTTATTTAGATTCTATCTTGCAGGGTTTTGAAACTGTCTACCATCTGAATTTCTGTACACATACAATGCTTGGGAAATTTTCCTCCATAATATCTTGGAGTAGAGAGTCTGTGCCTTTAGGACCATCCTCTTCTTCTTCAGGAATTCCTAAATGTCATATGTTTGATCTTTTGGAATGATTCCACAACCCTCTTAGGGAATGATCAGTGTTTGCCTTCCATTTTTCTGCCTCTTTGAGGGGTTGGGATCATTGAAAAGCCTTGTTTTCAATTTCAGGGATCCTTTCTTCTTCCTGCTTAACTCTATAACTGCAGGATTCTACCATTTTTCAAAGCTCCTCAAATAAATGTTTCATTTCCTATCTGTTTTCTCATTATGTCCATATCCTTGATGATTTTATATTTGAATTCATTAATTTCTTGAGACAACTTCTGAGCAACTCTTTCAAGTTCTATTTCCATCTTTTCCTCCATTCTATTCATTTTATTTGCCATCCATATTCTGAATTCTATTTGACATGTCAGCTATTTGCCTATGAAAGGTATCTTCTGTTGTACCTCCTTTGTTATTCCTTGGTGGAGTTGATCTACTCTGGTTATTCATCTTGCCAGTGTTCTGCTGGTTCTGCCCCATGATTATTTTTTGCAGTTTGGCTAGTAAAATTGGTAAGGGAAGATTGGATTGAGGACCCCAGGAACTGGAGTTAATGTGCCCTTTATCAATGAGCTGGGGCTGGTAATTTTGGCCTTTCCCCTACAGCTTTACAGAGGTCCCTTTTGGAGCTGCAGACAGAGACTCTGAGGACCTGCCTGGTGTGATAGCACTAGCTGCCTCTGTCTTGTAGTCAGCAAGCCTCTATCCAATCCTACTGAGTTGCAATATTAGGCTGAAATCTCAGCAGGAGAGAGATACAAGCAAATACATCACCCTTCCCCCCATCTGCAACAGCTGGAAGGGGAAATTCAGTCCCTCCTACTACAAAACAATCATTGCTCAGCCTTAGAGTGTTCCTGGGTGGACAGTCCAGGTCAAGAGTTCTAATCTGATTGTCTTGGGCAGTACAATCACTGCTCAACGGGCAGAGTTCAATGAGTCACCAGTGACCCAATAGTAGGGTTCTATAGGCAGTTCCCTCCCAAAAACCTGATGGGCAGGAATCTGGCTCACTCTTGTGGGTGATGGAGTCAGATAGGTGCAACCCACAGAAGAGTCATTCCAAAGGCATCAGCACCTCCGCCCCCAACCCCAATGCCACACAACACTGCTGGCTACCCCAACATGCTGGAGCCTGGTTCCCTCCAGTGAGCAAGAAAGTCATGTGGCTATACCCGCCTATGTCAGAGGGGAACCAGCATCTTCTCCCCCACTGCACACCTGTCCCAGCAACTCCAAGGAGCTGAAGCCTTGTTCCTTCAACTGGGCAATGAGATCAGGGGTGTGTGTCTCAAAACTCAGACCAGAGTCATCAGTGCCTCAACCTACCACCTTGCACTGCTGCTGTGGTAAGTTTCTCTCTCCCAGGCAGTTAGCATCTCACCCCCTGGGTAAGGGTCAGGTGGTATCTCATTATAGTTTTAATTCTTTTTTTTTTTTTTTTTTTTGAGACAGAGCCTCATGCTGTCACCCTGGATAGAGTGCTATGGCATCACAGCTCACAGCAACCTCCAATTCCTGGGCTCAAGCAAGTCTCTTGCCTCTGCCTCCCAAGTAGCTGGGACTACAGGCGTCCACCACAATGCCTGGCCATTTACTGGTTGCAGCCGTCATTGTTGTTTGGTGAGCCCGGGCTGAATTTGAACCCACCAGCTCAGGTGTACATGGCTGGCACCTTAGCCCATTGAGCCACAGGTGCCGAGCCTATAGTTTTAATTCTTTATCTTGAGTTTACTTTTGTATATAATGAAAGATAGTGGTCCAGTTTCACTTTTCTGTATATGGCAATACAATTTTTTCAGAAATAATTATGAAAAGGATATCCTTTCCATCATGTGTTTTTTTTCTGACTTTGTCAAAGTTCAGTCAACTACAGATATGTAGTCTTATTTCTAATTTCTCTATTCTGTCCCATTGACCTATGTGTCTATTTTTTACTATACTCTTTTCATTACTATAGCCTGTATAGTATAATTTCAGGTCAGATAGTATGATGCTTCCAGCTTTCTTCCTTTTGTTTAGGATTTCTTTAGCTATCCATGCTCTTCTCTGATCCCATACAAATATTAGGCTTTTTTTTCTAATTCTCAGAAAAATTACCTTAGCATATTGAAAAGGATTGCATTGAATCTGTAGACTGCTTTAGGTAGTATGGTCATTTTAACAATATTACTATTCCAATCCATGAGTATGGTTTATATTTCCATTTTTTTGTGACTTTAGGAATGGGATTTCTTTCATCAGTGTTTTGTAGTTTTCCTTGTAGAGTTCTTTCACCTTCTTAGTTAAATATATTCCTAGTTTTTTTTTGCTTTTTTTTTTTGTAGCTATTGTGAATGGGCTTGTGTTCATAACGGTTCTCATCTATATTGTTATTGGTGTATAGAAATACTATACTGATATTTTAATGGTTTATTTGCTATTTTTAATTTAATCTCTGAAACTTTACTGAATTTTGTTGATTTTCTCTCTCATTGATCTTTCTAGTTCTGTGAGTGAGGTGTTGAAGGTCCCTACTATTATTTATGTCTGTCTTGGGGTCCGATGATATTTGTTTTATGCATCTGGGTTCTCTGGTGTTGGATGCATATACATTTAGAATTTTTATGTCCTCTTGTTTAACTGACTTATTTATATCATGACCTTCTTATGCTTTTTAATTTAACAACTGTTTTACATGATATAAGTACAGCTACTCCTTTATTTTGGTTTCTATTTTTGTGAAATATATTTTTCCAGCTTATTCACTTTCAGTCTTTAAGTGTACTTACCACAAAGGTGAGATTCTTTCAAGCAGAATATAGTTAATTCATGTTTTTATATCCATTCTGCCAATCTATACCTTTTAAGACAACATTAATCCATTTGCATTCAAAGTTAATGTTGATATGTGAAGTAATAATTTACCTATAATAATATTAATTATTTAATTGTTTTGTAGATTCTTTATTTCTTTTTTTCCCCTGTCTGCTTGCCTTTGTTGATTGATGGTGCTCTTTCATATTTCCATTTTATATCTTCCTCTTTCTTCTTTGTGTAATTTTTATATAAGAACTGTGAGCCTTATACTTTTGTGTATTGTTATGATGGCATTTGTCAGCTTTTCATTTCAATGTTTAGAATTCTTTTGAGTATTCACATTCACGCTGGCTTAATGATAAAAAATTCCCTTAGTGTTTGCTTTTCAGGGAAAAACTTTATTTTTCTTTCATTTATGAACTTTATTCTGGCTGGTTATAAAATTTGTGGTTGACAATTTTTTCTTTAAGCACCCTCATACCAAAATCTCAATGTCTTCTGGCTTATAGGTTTCTGCTGAGAAGTTCAATGTTAGTACTATGCAGTTTCCTCATAAGTGACTAGAAGCTTTTATCTTGCTGATTTTAGGATTTTTTTCTTCACATTGACTTTAAATACTCTGATCATATGTGTTCTGCATAAATCTGTCTTGCAATATTTTTCTGGTGTTTGTTGAGATTCTTGTATCTAGATTCCTAAATGTCTTGCCAGACTGGGAATGTTTTCATGAATTATTTCCATAAATAAATGTTCTGAACTTTTTACTTTTTATTTTCTCACAAGAGTTTCAATGTTTTGTCAGTTTGGTTGATTTGTATTTTCCCAAGGTTCTAGAACACTATGTTCATTCTTTCATATTCTTTTTAAAAATCTGATTAAAATAATTCAAAGTACCTTTCTTCACATTCTGAGCTTCTCTCATTTGCTTTTTTTCCCTGGTGTTGATATTTTCAAATGTATTTTCCATTTCATTCAATAAACTTTTCATTTCCAGAAGTTCTGCTAGTTTTATATATTTTTAAAGATATCTACCTCCTTGGTAAATTACTGACTCATGCCTTGCATTGATTCTGTGATTCGTTTGTATTGGTTTTCAGATTTGTCTTATATAGGCAGAAAGTCTATATATGCCTTTGCTTGAGCCATATTGGAAAGGCAAGCTGGAAATCTTTCTAATAACTTTCAGGGAGACCTAGATAGAACCCCATAAAATGGCCCCAGAGGTTGTAAATGCCTGAGAAACAAAGGCCGCAGGGGGCAGCTGCATATCTCAGCAATCTCCTGTTTGTTTTTTAGAGATGGATTCCTCCCTCCAGATGGTCATGTGAAAGGTGCGGTATTCAAGCAACCACCTCCCTTGAAGTTCTTATCTTTGTTTAGGAAAAGTATTTTAAGGCATGGTGTTATTTAAAAAGTTAAAAAAGTAATCTTGTAGTGAGGTCATGGAATTTGTATCAGTTAATCTGTAGATTGATTAGGCGCTGGGCTCGGTTGAGCCTGGTCATGAGACTGATTTTGTAAGATGAAGTCATTGATTACTAATTAATGATGTATAGGTGCAGTAGTGGGTATAAAAGGTGGTAGAAAATAAAGCAAGGTTGCCACTTGCCATGAGAGTGTAAGTGATCCCCCTTATTACTCAGACTATTTCATTGCAGGACTCATTCCTCTGCATCACTGATCAATTGGGAGACTTTTATGCAACAGTCTTACATTTTTCTGGACTTCTTTAAATTTAATATTTTGAATTCTATACCTAAACTTTCAAAAATATTTTTGTAGTTAGGATTCTTGCTGAATAGTCACTGTGTAGCTTTGGGGATGTTGTAACACCTTGCTTTTTTATACTTGCAATATTATTATGCTGATTCCTTTACATTTGGAGATACAACTACTTCTTTTCTTGAATTTATTTTCATTAAGGTGAAACTAATTATTCTCTGGAAGAGGTGACTATGATGTATATTGAGTGGGGTCATTTATATTTGCCTCTGGGAGTATTCAGTGAAAAAGATTCTGTATGATTTTGTTGATTATTAATAATTTTCACGTGGTATCATTCTCAAATGTCAGTCGTAGTAGTGGTATACTGGGCAAGTGAATGGGCTCACTGCCTCTTTAGTAGTTGTGGAGGCAAGTATGACAGTGGTAGCAGAGGTTGCAAGAAGTTTGTCTCTTTTTTGAATAATGGGATGTATAAGTCAATATTCAAGTCAGTAGATGGCATTTATTGGTGACAGGTCAGCTGCACTTGTGGCAGTAGATATTATGCTTTACATTTGTTAACCAGAAGTACTCATGTATCCCAGGCCATAGAATACCTGGTGACCTGAGTCTTTACCTCTGAAGTAGGGGGGGAAAGCTGTGCAGGAATGTGCTAGCCAAGCTAGCATTCAGTATCCCCCCAGGTGTAATCACAAATATCAGTCCTGTTGGGTGTCAGAAGTGGGTCCTTAAGTTCTTGGAGAAATTGGTCTGTAAGAAGAAATGCACCAAAATCCCAGCATGGGAAAACAAGGGCATTCCTGGGTCTACAGTCAATCAAGTGGTAGTGGGACTTGCTTCACTCTTACACTTCAAACCCAGTGGGGCTCCCTCCCTTTGCCTGCAAGTTCAGGAAGTTAGCTAAGTCATATGCTGTTTGTCTTGAGTCTGCAAAACTACCTCAAGACACTAAAGTTTCTACCTGGGTCACAACCACAGCCCTCAGGCAGATCACTCCTGCTCTGGTCCCACAAAGTGGTGGTACCCAACTCTAGTGCCTGTAGCCGGAACTCACACCACACTTACCTTTAAGTTCTGGTCAAGAAGGCCACTACTCCACTTCCAATCTAATCCCTGGCCTAAAACTCTCCAAACCAGTGGCTGCCATCCATGTTAACTGGCAGGTTCCCAATCAGACTGTCATGAGTTTTGATTGAGAACAGCTTCCTTCTATCGAAGCTTAGGTTTGGGAGAAGCAAGGGAAAATTCCCATTGCCATTTCTTCTCATAGTTCCACAGAAGTTCCTCAAGTTAGATACAGTGCTTGAGAGTGTTAGAGTGTTCCCCTAGGTTTCACTGTACCTCAGTGGGAATGTCTATTGTGGAGACACTGTTTCTCCCTTCCCCACACTGGAGATTCACTCACTGTTTTGATCTGGATCTCTACCATACAGGCTTCTGCCTTCCTTCTTTTTCCTACGATCTGAAGTTTTCTTTCATTTTTCTATTGAACTTCCATGTTCCTTTTAGATGAAAGTTCATAGTGTAAATCCTACACACTATTTTGCAATTTCCAAGAGGATAAGGTCTGCTAGCAAAGCCTTTATTACACCAAGGCCTGAGGTATCATGGGAGAATTGAGAAGTGTGTAGACTCTGGGAAGCTCTCTGACACAAGGGGAATCTGGTTCCACATGTGGACACTTCTGTGGAGTAGCCCTTCCTGTTGTTGTTACTCTGTTTCTCACCTCCTTGCTCCACCATTCGGGGGGGGGGGCACTCTAATGATCTTTTGTGAGATAGCAGAGCCCAACAAGGAAAGCAGAAAGGCATAGTATTGAAGAAGAGAAAATTGCAGGATCACACATGAGAAGTCCATTTATAGACTCTCAAATAGTTATGAGTTTTACCAAATTTATATACCTGCAAAACAACTACTATACTAAAGATATAGCACATTTCATTCATAAATATTTCCCCATCAACCTTCCTATTTAATCCCCTTTCTACCCTCAGTTTCAGATAATCCTTGATTTATTTGTGCAATTATAGTTTTTATTGTAGAATCATACATAATGTACAGGGTATTCTAAAAGTCATCCATTAAGTCATCACACATAAGGAGAATGATAAGTAGTTAAATGTACTTTTAAGTACAAAATATTCATTACAAAATTTTATAAAGAGGTGGCCAACACATAGAGAATAATTTGTAAAATGTTGTAATGAATGATTTTTACAAAGGTACATTTAGGTACAATTTACCATTTATACTTTGGGACACCCTATTCTCTTGTATGTGGCTTAAATTTAGTAGTATTTTATTAGTTTTCTCTGGTGACCATAAGAAAATACTGTGACTGGATGGATTAAAAGTTTTCATTTTCTCACCATTCTTACTGGAGGCCACAAATTTCAGAATCAAGCTCTGACAGGATTATTTTCTTGTGAGGCTATTCTTCTGGCTTGCAAACAGTCACCTTCCCACTATGTCCTCTTGTAGCCTTTCCTAGGTGTGTGGAGGAAACGAGTCAGGAGCAGGCTCTCTGGTGTCTCTTTTTATAAGGAAACTAATCCTATTTTATCAGAGCCCATGATTATGATCTGATTTATCTTATTAATTACCTAAATAAAGGCCCCATCTCCAAATAGAGACACACTGAAGATTAAGGCTTCAACATATGAATTCAGGGAGGACACAAACATTTTGGCCATATCAAGTATAACGTTTTGTAGATTTATACATTTATCCATGCATTTCCTTGCTATTTCTGAGCAAGATCCCATTGTATGAAAGTATCAATTGGTGTATCCATTCATCTGTTGATAAATATTTGAATTATTTTCAGATTTGAGGCTATAGTATACGAAGCTGCTACAAACCTTTCTGCACAAGTTGTTGAGTATACATTTTTTCTTTTTAATTTCTCCTGGGCCCATAGTTAGGAGCAGCATTGGTTGGTCATATGCTAAATGAAAGTATATGTTTTGTTTTACAAGAACCTGCTAAGTGAAGTTACCATTTTACAGTCCTTCCGGAAGTATGAACACTGAAGCTGCTCCACATTACCATAAATACTTTTTATGGTCAGCTTTTTAATTTGAGAAATTTTAATGAATGTGTAATTGAATTTGCATTTTTCTGATGATTACTGATGTAGAACATTTTTTCATTTGCATATCTGTGAGATATTCACATTCTCTTGTGCAGTGTCTGTTCAAATTGCTTCTTTATTTTCAGTACGGTTTGTCTTTTTATTATTATGTTTGTAAGAGTTCTCTTTATACTTTTGATGCAAGTCTTTTAACAGATGAATGCATTATGAATACTTTTTCCAGTTCTAAACTTGCTTTTACATTTTCATAATTACATCTTTCTATGAGCAGACATTTGAAATCTTGGTGAAATCCAATTTATCATTTTTTCTTTATAGTTTGATACATTTGTGTACTATCTAATAAATCTCTGCCTAAATTAAGTTCACAAAAATTTTCTCCTCTTATATTGTACATATTTCATAAATCAATTTACACATTTTGGTTTATGACACATTCCAAATTTCTTTGCAAGTGTATGAAGTAAGGATTAAGGTTTATTTTTTTTTCCCAATAGATATCCAGTTATTTCAATACTGCTTTTGAAAATCCTATGCTTTTCTTCATTGAAGAACATTGGGATCTTTGTTGAAAATTTATTCATATTATACATGAGTGTCCATTTCCAAACTATTTGTTCTGTTTTATTCATCTGTATGTCTATCTGTATATTAGTACTTCACTCTTGATAGTTATAGATAGCAAGAAAAGGAATAATAATTCATAATTTTTTTCCTTGTTTTTGAAATTGTTATGGCCTCTGTTGCTTTGGGACTTTAAGATAAGTGCTCAGATGGAAGCAAAACTCAGTGGAATTCAAGTAGGTGGAAGGGAGAAGAAAAGGGTGGTTAATTTCACAACTAATGGCTACATCACACAGGTACATCACGCACCCAGGGTGAAGGGCATCCTTACAATTTTGACGTAAAATATACAAAACTATGTAACCAGAACATGTGTACTCTAATAATATTCTGAAATCAATAAAGTAAAATTGCCCCAACTTATTATGACAATTCTATATCTTGTGCATTTCCACATAAACTTTAGAGACAGTTTGTTAATTTCTAAGAAAAAGATTGCTGAGATATTAAATAATCATTTGGAATATAGAATATATGGATCAGCATTTATTTAGCTGATTTATTTTCCTTAATTTGTCTCAGTAATGTCTTATAGTTTTCAATGTACTGATGATCTTGATCTTGCACATCTTTTATAAAACTGAAATATCCTATGTTTTTCTTCATTACATGGATTGACATATTTTCAAATATTAATAAAACTTGGATCCCAAGAACAAATTAACTTGTTCAAACTGTATTACCCATATAAAATATTGTCTGTATTTCATTTGTTAGCATTTTGTTAATGATGCTTTGATCTGTGTTCACAAGGGATATTGCTCTGTAGTTTTCTTTTCTTCATAACACTGTTGTCTAGTTTTGGCATAAAGGTAACTCTAAACCCCTAGAATGAGTTGAGAAGTGTTCATCTTCCACTTTTTGAGAAAAGAAAAAAAGGAGTGATATTATTCATTCCTTAATTATTTGAAAGTATATACCAGGGAAGCAATCTGGATTTTGGAAGTTTGAAATTTTGTTTCAATGTTGTAAAAGTCAAATTTAGTTTATTTGATAAATATAGAGCTATTAATATTTTTAGTTTTGTGTAACTTTTAGTGATTTAATTATTTTAAGAAATGTGCATTAATTAACTTCATATAAGTTCTCAAATTAATTGACATAAATTGTATATTATCTTATTGTTTTAAATTTCACATGATTGGTAAAAATGTCCACTCCTTTCTTTCTGATATTTATAGCATGAGTCTTGTTTTCTTAATCAGATAGACATTTATTAATTTATTTCTATTTCTAAAACAGTTTTTCATTATATTATTTTTACTTGTTCACCAGTTTTCTGTTTCACTGATTATCATTCCTATATATTTTTTCTTTTCTTTCTCTTTACTTGTTTTTTTTTTTGCAGTTTTTGGCCGGGGCTGGGTTTGAACCCGCCACCTCTGGCATATGGGGCCAGCACCCCACTCACTGAGCCACAGGCGCAGCCCCTTTACTTGGGTTTAATTTACTTTTTTTCAGATTCATTTGGTTTAATAGACAAATGTATTGAGAATTGCCACATTAACAGTGTTGAGTTTTTAAATGCATTGAAATGCTATATTTTCCAAACTATTTAAATTTAAGTTTTCCTTAAATTTCCTTTGCAATTCTTTGTACCTTTCAGTGTACCATATGAATTGTGACATATTATGTTCAACTTAAATAAAATTACACCAGGCCATACATATTGACAAAATAGTTTTCATTTAATTATTTCAGAATAGTAGGGGTACATGTGTTCTGTTTATATACTTTGTTTTTATACAAGTTGAGTCAAAGTTGGAAGTGTATCCTTCACCAAGATCATACTTATGGTACGCGATAGGCATGAATTTGCCCATTCTCATCCCCGTCCAGCTTTATTTTCATTGAGATTTACTTCTGTATATGCACTCAAGTATTGAATGATAAGTTCCAATGTGGTATTGAGTACAAATGTTTGTTTCTCCATTCTTGGGATGTTTCACTTAGAAGAATGGTTTCCAGTTCCATCCAGGTTGTCATAAAAGATACTAGATCACCTTTTTAATGACTGAGTAGTATTCCATGGTATACATTTACCACATTTTATCAATCAATTCATGTATTGGTAGGAACTTGGGTTGGTTCCACATCTTTGCAATTGTGAATTCCTTCTGGTATATACCCAGCAGTGGGACTACTGGACCAAATGGTTGGTCTACTTTCTTTGAGGTATCTCCATACAATTTTTCATAGAGGTTTTACTAGTTTGCAGTCCCACTAACAGTGGAGAAGAGTATCTTTCTCTTCACATCCATGGCAGCATCTGTTGTTTGGGGACATTTGAATATGAGCCGTTCTCAGTGGAGTTAGGTGATTATCACAATATGGTTTTCATTTGCATTTTCCTGACTAATAGAGATATTGAACATTTTTTTCATGACTTTACTAGCCATTAGTATATTTTCATTTGAAAAGTTTCTGTTCATGTCTTTGGTCCACTTTTATTTTTTGAGACAGTCTCAAGCTGTCACCCTGAGTAGAGTGCTGTAGTGTCACAGCTCACAGCAACCTCAAACTCTTGGGCTTAAGTGATCCTCTTGCTTCAGCCTTCCAAGTAGCTGGGACTACAGGTGCCCACCACAATGCCTGCCTATTTTTTTGGTTATAGTTGTCACTGTTGTTTGGCAGGCCCATGCTGGATTGGAACCCACCAGCTCCAGTGTATGCGGCTGGTGCCCTAGCCACTTGAGCTATAAGCACCAAGCCTTTTGTCCACTTTTTTTATTTTTATTTTTTGCACTTTTTGGACGGGGCTGGGTTTGAAACCACCAGCTCCAGATACGGGGCTGATGACCTACTCCTTTGAGCCACAGGTGCCGCCAGCCATCGGTCCACTTTTTAATAGGATTGTTTGGGTGTTATTTGCTGATTTGCTTGCGTTCTTTGTAGTTTCTGGTTATTAGTCCTTTTTCAGATGTATAGCATGTGAATATTTTCTCTCATTCTGTGGGTTGTCTATTTGCTCTTTTGATTTTGAATTTGGCTTTGCAGATTTTTTTTTTAATTTGATCGGGTCACATTTATTTACTTTTGTTATTGATATAAACTTGGAATCTTCAAAAATTCTTTGCCTGGGCCAATATCGCTAAGTGTTTTTCCAACATTTTCACATCTGGTAAATTATTATTTTATTTGTTTATTTTTAACGTCTGGAGATGGACAATTAGATCAGTGATTTTAGACTTTTTAAATAAGCATTTAAAGCTGTAAATTTTTGTTAATAATTGTGTTATTAGCCTTTTATAAATTTTGATATTTTGGGGTTTTCCTCAGTTCAAAGTTTTTTTTATTCTAATTCTGAATTGTTATTTGAACCATGTTTTATTTCAATGTGTATTGTTTAATTTCCAAATAATCCAAAATATTCTTCATATAATTCTGGCATTTAATTATGCTTCAGTGAGAAAACATAGCCTATATAATTTGTCTTTTAAAATTTTTTTGAGTTTTGCTGGTCTAGCATATGATCCATCTTGGTTAATGGCCTACATACACTTTAATATTGTGTTTATTCTGATTTTTTTTGATGCAGTATTTTATAAAGACAATTAGATACAATCTTTTGTATCTTTCCTTCTGTGTAGTCATTCATTCACTGAGAAAGAAGTGCTAAGATCTCCAACTGATTGTAGATTTGTCTTTTTTTCTCATTTCTGTTAGTTTTTTAATCATGCATTTGAATTTCTGTTAGCTGTATCTATATTTACGATCTTTATAACTTCTTGGTTAACTGATTATTTAATTTTATGAAATGTCTTTTTTTAAATCTCTGGTGACACCTATCCTGTGTTTTGAGAAAATCCCGTGATAGTATGGATAAATTCTCCCATTAAATTAGATGAAATTGAGAGACCAAATAACAACTCTGACAAGTCCACTTTGTTGAGTTAGATGAGTTTATTAGAAGTTACTTACAAGGACACTTGCTCCTGGGCAACACAGAAACGTTCTTCCTAGCAAAGTTCGCATCTATCTACATTGTCATGTTCTTATATTAAATTATTTTACGGTGAGTGACACAGAGCTCTTACATTGTATCATTGCCTGTTTCCAGTGAAACAAATCAAGCATGTGGAGTACCATCATCATGTGCCTTCGTTCAAGTCATGTTATGTTCATGTTATTAAAATTCTCCATTAAGAGGTGATTTTAATTACAATTAGCTAAAAGACACTATAGGACAGCTAAAGCAGATCTAAAGCAGGCAAGCACTTCATTCCCTTACTCTGAGATTATCCTTTTCTCATATTATCAAAACACTGCTTTGATTAGTTGTTTCATAGTATATTTTCTACATTTTACTTATAACTTATGCTATTAAGGTGCATTTAATATACTTTAAAGTTATCTCTTACTTTTTAATAGTATGATAATATTTGCCATAATTGGTATTTTTGCATTATTTATATTTAATGCATTAGTGATGTGTGAATTTAAACTACCATTTTATTATATGTTTTTATTTATCTCAAATTTTTCATAAATTTTACCTTATTTTATTACTTACATTTGAATAATTTATACATTTTGTAGTATACCGTTATATCTCCTCTATTTGTATATTAACTACGTAATTCATTTTAAATTTTAATAATTGTTTTAAAGTTTTGACACGCTAATTTAAAATATTTTACTACTTCACATATTATATAAAATTTCACAGCATTATATCTGTTTTTTTCCTCCCATTATTTTGCTGTTGTTTTCATAAATTTTATTTACATATGACATAAATCCCCATTATTACATTTTTGCTTCACAGAGTAAATTATATTTAAAGACTTTTTAATTCAGGAAAATATCTTTTATATTTTCTTATTTATCATATGTGCTTCTCTCCATTTTTTGGCATAGTCTTTAGTTTCCCTCAGAGACAAGGCTACTATAAGTACTTATAGCTTGGTTCACCTGCAAATGTCTTTATCTTTATTTTAAAAATATCTTTCAATCAATACAGATTTACTAGTTAGCAGTTTTTCTCTTTATGCATGTTAAAGATGTCCTTGCAGTGATCATTCTTATCTTTTTCCTCCATGTGTGATGTGTCGTCTTTTGCCCTCTCTGATTCCTTCTAAGATTTTTCACATTACAATTGCTCTTTAGCAATTTGATTATGATATGTCTTCCTGTGACATTCTTGATAGTTTTTCTTTGCTCAGCCCTATGGAATTTCAACCTGTGCACATGCAGCTTAGTGTTAAACCCAAAATTCAACAGAACCCCTATGCAAATTTCTAGAACTCATTCTGATGTGGCTCCATACTCTATTTTACTCTTCTAAGAAAATTCCAAACATCTAGGCATCAGGAAAGTCAGATATCTGTCTCTTCTATTTAGCAAACTGCTGATGAACCACATCCCTGGGCTATAGTCAGGAAACTCACCTGAGGAAAAACTGAGGTGATCACAAGGGTCCCTCATTTCAGGGATAGCACACCCAAACAACCTATCTTCTAATATCTGAATCAGTATTTTCATATATTTTTCAGTTCCCAAGTTAGGTATCAGTTACTCTCCCAATGCCATAGTCAAAAGCCACATTACTATTTTGTAAACTAAATGTAAATTTATAGTTTATTTTTACAAAGTTTCATCTTATTTGACTCATTAGTCTAGTTGAAAAAGATCTTTTGGAAACTTCATATATTAACTAATTATCAGCCGTTTTCCAGAAGTTGTACACCATTTCCATTTTCCAGGTCTTCATAAAATATTGCTTTCAAGTGAAAACATAATATTTGATATTATCAATTGAATGGTCTCTTCTGTAACATCTGTCCTTAAATTTTTCTTCAACTTTGTAATTGCAAATTCCAGAAATATCTGTACAATTTTAAGGAAATAAGGAACCAAACTTGTCATGGGTATAGTGATACAATATCAAAAAAAGGCACTGAAAACAAATAAGTGAGTAAAAGTCCATTGTGTTTCATCCTGCTAAATTCAACTCTGATTTTTCCTCGAGTAATTTAACCAACTTTTTAACTTGTTTAGTGTGTGTTTGTTATATGTTACATACCAGGATCTGTTCTAGATGTTTTGCATACATTTTTGTGTTTGAATTTTAAAACAGCAGAGTGTCTTTGATCTTCCCATCACATTTATTTATTTATTTAGTCATTCATTCATTTATTTATTTATTTTTGTTGTTATTGAAGAGTCTTTATTCCAAACTTTATCACCAAATAAACTAGGGGGTAAAGTTACCAAGAGACATCTCACATCAGAAAATCTAGGCTTTATTATTTTGTATGCAGG
The DNA here is from genome assembly GCA_963574655.1 of Perodicticus potto. NCBI lineage: Eukaryota > Metazoa > Chordata > Mammalia > Primates > Lorisidae > Perodicticus > Perodicticus potto. The sequence continues at coordinate 11,428 of CAUYRH010124237.1, read as the reverse complement.
TCAATTCAAACTCCTGTCCACATTTTACAAAGAGTCAGGGAGGCTGGGCGGTGACCAAGCTACACCCGGTAACAGTTGTCCAAAGGCCAACACATGTTGGGTTTATTGATTGTACCACTGTAAACAGAGAAAGTCTTTTCTCATCTTAACCAGATATCCAAAAGGTTATGAAATAAATGAAACTTAGCTCCAATTTCAGAATATGTCCTAAAATTTTAAGCCTTCCCTTGGCATTTTTAAAAGACTAAATATGATACCCAATAAGGCAGTTCCATGTCACAAACTGACGCTCCCACATTCTACACGTGAAAATGCTGCATGGTTGTAATGACATATCTGCAGCTGCATTGTAACTACAGGAGAAACACAGAATGAGTCACACGAGGTGACATCTAAGTCTTACTTCCCAGTGATCAGTGCAGTGGTGTGGTGCTGCCACAAAGGGTGTCCTCATCAGATGACACCCAAGACCTGCCACAATTTCAGACTAACCTTGTATGATTCATAATTATGACCATACTTGCCACACATTCAACAATAAAAATCCATACCATTTAAGAGTACCTGAGAAAGGAATAAACAATTATTCCATTTTGTGTCCTTCCCATGTTTTAAAATAAGCAATGTCCTATACTTCTATTATCTGAGGTTCAGAAGCAAAAACATTATAAAAAATGCATATCCTCGAAAACTCTAGCATTTCCAGGGTACAACACTCCCACTTCTTTGGTAATGAAGAATCTTCAAGCTAACTCCTCAGTTTGGGCAGGTGTCAATCATAGAGAATGAGCATGTTCTACGAAATTCAAAAGGTTCTGTGAAGTCAAGGGGAAGACTGACCTACATCAAAGTGTAACAAACATCTCTCCATGGGAACCAAAGACTCAAATTCAAAACTAATGATGTTATTTTGATTGACTTTATTATATGGTTGAAGAAGTTCAGGACAAGACATGGTACAAGGAAGGCTGTGAGTGATGGGCGAGGGATCACCTGAGTTGTAATCAGCAGAGAGTGGACAGGAAGAAGGGGCCCATCTGTTCCATCTGCTGCAGAGGTCTCAGATGGAAACCCTACCCCACATCAGAATGGTTCAGTCAGGTCAAGAGTGCTCAGTGTACAGGACCACTTATCCCAACAGATTCCACCTGGCCCTGCAGGCACCATCAGTTCTAACAGAAAATAGTTCATGTCAGCAAAAGCTTTCTTTGAAAGCCAAAGCACTGGAAGAATTTTTTCAGTGGATGAACACTCCTCAGATGCCCATTTAGTCCTGACAGGAGCTTCTGACATATGGGTGCCTTGGGTCATAAAGGATCCCTGGGCCTCCCTGACACAACTATATTCGGGCACTTTTGTCAAGGTGAGTAACGGTAAGTGTGAAGGGGGTTTTAAAAGTTCTGCAACTGCAAAGAACTGGACTGCTGTCACATTGCAAAACAACAAGCAGAAGGGACAGATAACCATATTTTCATATTTCAACTCCTGGAAACTTCTCTATCCCAAAAGTTCACATGTGCAAATGTACAAACCCTGAAGATGTCTTCAAAGTGCTTCTGAAAGTTAGGGGCCCTGGTGTGCAGAACTCCCCAGTTGTCTCTTAATCCATCTGAGTAAGAACTCAGTCGATATCTAGCAATGATTGCAGTCTCGTAGCCTTCATCTGAGTAGATTTTCTCATCTTTGGGGAAAAATGTCATTTTCTCTGCCACTCTTGTCGCAATATCTTTATCTACAGAAGAACTGCAAGGCCTTCATCTCAGCTTCACACACATCTTCACATGTCTGTATTCTAGTGGCAGGAAGGGGGATGAAGTAATCTATGAGACTTCTATCCATCAGTCCACTGTACCACAGGCCACTGTGTTTATTATTAAAGACCCTGACAGCACAGGTTCCAGGTTCTTCAGCTGAATGTACTCCTTCTTTCTTCTTGCTCATCAAAAGTCAAGAGCAGTCATAGTTATAAGGTCAGCACCTGCATTGGTAAGAAAGATGAAGATAGCTATGCAGTAAGACACTCCATCCACTTGATGGTAGTAGTTTAGAAATGGTTTGATTGCACTGATGTTCCTGGGGTGCAATTTATCCATCTCATCAATTATGAAAACATATTTTGCACAAGCACTTGCATTATCATGAATCTACTTCCATAACTGGTTCCCAGGCATGGAGCACCTGCTCCTTGAGGCAGCAGTTCACAAAGTGGCAGTAGATGTCCCTGTAAGACAGGTAGTTGGTGAGGCCCTACACAGCCCCGAGGAAGATGCCCAGGCTAATAGGCTCAAATGCTGCTACCACTTGGGCAGCCATCAGCAGTGACAGCACGGAGGTGCCTTGGAACTGCTCGCCCATAGCATTCCACTTCTTCACAGCCCACCACTCTTCCCACCACATTTTAAACATGAAGAAACTAATGATTTTAGAGACTCTCCATGATTACATAGATAATCATCCAAATTGAGGATCTTAGTGACTACTTAAATATTTATTGATGGAACATTGGATACATATTAATTAAAATATCTATAGTATTATTTTGAAAGTTGCATAGTATTCTTAATGCCATCTTACTGTGTTTAATGTTAAAAATATTTCCTGGAGAACCATATAATCAATATCAGCTAATCTATCATTAACGTTTCAGAAATCCATTTCATATATAAAGTGATAAATATTTTAACAGATAATACTGGTAACAGTAGTAACAATAGAAAAGTTTACTCATCTGCAGAATTAACAGGGGTTAGATTTTAAATCCCTATGCTTCCCTGAAATTTATGACAATAATGTAACTCACAGTGGAGCTAACTGAGCATTCTCCTGATACAGAAGAATATGAGCAAATGCAAAATGGTAAAATGAATTCAGAGCTCACAGATCTTATTTCAGTCAATAATGGGTTTAAGAAATAAGGGCAACAATGGGACAGTGTGGAAATCAAGACATATAGTGTTTCTAGTTACTAGAAATACTATAGTAGTATATACTTCTAGTCTATAGTATTTCTTTCTTCTGATTTTAGTTTCCTTTTCATTTCTTTCCTTGGATCCTTCACAATATCTTCCTCTTCAAAAGGATAGCTGCTACACACCAAAAGACAGGCACAGCAATATTCATAACATCCTTCAGAATTGCTAAAGACGAGGATCAATCAAACATCCATAAGCAGAAGAACAGATACATAAACTGATGTTTATTCACATATTCAATGAAATATTATATAATAATGAAAATGAATGTGACAGCATGCATCATACCAATACATGCAACAACATGGGCATGTCTGAATCTTTCAAATATAAGATTGAGTGGAAAAATAGACCACGGAAGTTAATACTTTATGATTTTATTAACAAACAGTTCAGTGAAAGGCAATACTAGGCTATGGTGTTAGAGCTTAGGACAGTGGTTTCTTTGGGCGAGTAAGGTGGAAATAGTGACAGAAAGGTACACAAGAGTGGCTCTGGTGTGCTTTCAGTGCTCTATTTCCTAATTTGGAGAGGGGTCAGAGGGACCTATTAACTTAGTACAAATTAATTGAGCTATTATATGTACACTTCTTTCTAAAAGTAAATAAAAATTGAAAACATATACAAATATGGATAAGTATTATGAGCAGGTTTACTGGAAGTAAATCATTTTCTAGTTTTCAGAATTAAGTACAGGAGAACTATATAACTGACTAGCCAGAGGTATTGATAGAGTTCTTTGGAATTTTCACCTAGTCACCCAAAAATCTGCTCACATGACTGATGATTTTAAAATTTGTTCTCTAAATTTCACCTTCTTCAAAAATGTGTTTAAAAAGCCTTTTTTCCCCAACAGTTACAAAAAAAAAAAATCAAAACAAAAAAGGCTTTTCTCAGCCATAGAGGCAATACAAATTGATACAGCCCCTCGAGAGTTTTCAAAACTGTGAATAAAACGGCAGTTTCCAAAATTTGACTTCATTATCTAGGTATTCTAAGCACACACACACAAAAAAGTTCAACAGTTTAATGCTAAAACAAAATTAGTTCTCTAAAACCAGAAGAAAATATTCTTTAGAGTTAGTGCAAAGACAGCTTGTATCCTACAACAAGTACTCCAAACTAGAATATAATAAATGCAAAAAAAATGGACCACGGGTGTTGGCATCTTCATAATGAGCCTGAAGCACTTCTGGATGAACCGGAGGCTGATAGCCGTGAAGGCTGCACGTCCACTGTCGCCCTCTTGTGGGGGCCTCTTTTTGGTGTGGGTTTACTGAGAGTTCTCAGTGCTGCCATTTTTACCAGATACTTTGCCACAGATCTGTTAGACAGACTGATAATTTCTTCAGCCCTCGACAGGACTTCTGTTTCTCCATGTGGCACAAAGCACACTCCAGGCAGGATACAACGTTGTCATTTTCCTGTACCACCATGGACAGGTAGCACAAGTGCTGGCAGATCTGACACCTCCGCTCTGACGTCTCCAGCTGCAGCCACTTTCAAAGCTTTTTCTTCCCATCCGCGTCGTGGCTGCCATAGCTCACGGAGGAGTGGAGACCAGCCTCGAACAGCTGCTTGCGCTGCTGCAGCTCCGTATCCCTGAGTTCATCCAGAAGGGATGAGATGGTGCTGAGAGTGGGGCCATTCTCCTTCTTCGCCTCTGCTTGTGCAATCTGGTAGAGGAACTTCTCCGTGGAGAAGGGCTTGGCTATGTGGCGGCGCTTCATTTCCTTGGCGGTCTCAAAGCCAGTGCTCTTCCACTGGGTGGTAGCAAAGTGCACGGTTTCTGAGACGCTGTAGCCACAGCATAATTTGGACACAAAGGACCCTGGAAAGCAGACGATGAACTGGCCACTCTGCTGCACGGTCCTGTGCACCTTGATCCCTTCTTTACACAGCACCTCCGTGGAGATCATGACGTTGCTCTCCAACATCTGCTGCCCTGGGGTCCCATTGACCTGCAGCAGGGTGTGGACCACGTCCTCCAGCTTGTTCTCCTCCTCAGGAGCAATGCAATACCAAATGCAGTCAGCACCAGTGTGTAAGTAGTCAATATATGGAAGGTGATTTTGGTCTCGAGATCAGCATGAGGTAGAAAAAAACCATGCCAATGTTCAGCCAGGGAATAGTCACTCCAGGCACAGCACCGAAGTGATGCAGGATGGACCCTGTGTTATTGGGGAGGACGGTGAGGTTCCATTCATGTCTTGAAAAGGGCTCCGATTTTCCCACTGGCCATCTGATGCTGTGAGTGTTGGTGTCTACCTTGCCGCAGTGCACAGCCATGTGGCAGTCCTTCCCTTCCACTAACCTCCAGAACTCTTGCTCAATTTCAGCTGGTGCTAGCTCCTTGCTGAAACACATGTTCATGATATTTCCTGTTGTTCGATAAAAAGTCATTAGAGAAACAGACCTCCCCTTGCAAATGCACTTGTGGAAGTCAGTGAGGACGCCTTTGTCCTCCTCCTCCTCCTTGACCACTTCCTTTTTCTGAGCGAAGAGTTGTTGCTGACCTGTCTTGAGCTGGGCCTGGCCCACCTCCTTGAGCTTGCTGCAGAAGCCATTCCTGGGGGCCACGCCATGGATGAGCCCGTTCTTGGGCTTGAAGTGGGGCAGGGAGGGAACTTGTGGTGGTCATCCTCCGTGTGGCCCTCCAGCGGCCCCTTGTGTTTCTCCAGGATCTCCTTCTCCATTAGCACCTCCTTCTCCAACCGCCAGTGCTTCTCCGGGGACAGGGATTCACAGGAGAGCAGGTACTGGCAGTAGGCCTCCTGCCGCTTGGCCAGCCAGTCCTGGGCCATTTTTGGGATGCGCAGCATGTCTGCTAGTTTGTTCCATTTTTCGAGGTCAGTCACTTGTTACATGCCACCCATCTCATTAATGAGCGTGAAAAAGCAGGCCAGGTCGAGCTCACAACTTCCTATGAGCCGGAGCTCGTCCGTGGTGATGCCCTGAGATCTGAGGTGCAGGCCAGACGCTGCACCTTGGGGCCCCAGCTTCAGCCCAGCTTGTGGATGTGCTGAATCTGCGTGACAAACCGTATCTCATCACTGGGCTTACACTCGGGCCGCCAGTCCGGAGCGGGGATCACCCTGCACATCCCAAACTTTTCCACCTGAGGGTGGACCACCTCCATGTAGATCAGCAGGCCGTGGAACTCAGGGCGGAGGGCCTGAGGACCGGGATCTCGTCCATCGCCACCCACCAGGTCTTGCCACCACCCTTCTCCGCCTTGGCCGAGTCGTCCGGCTTGTGCAAGGACTCCGGTTGTAAAGTAGAACGATTTTCACAGGAGGCGCCGTCCGCCTTGCCATGTGCTTGTCTGCCTGGCCTGCTTTTCCTGGCTGTGGCCCGCTTTGGCCCACTCCTCTCCAAACTTTGCTCGGGCATTTCCTTCTTCAAGTGTCCATTCAACAGAGCTTTCTCAGCCGGGGCCTCCTTGCCGGGGTTGTCGGCAGAGCCAGCGGCCCCTTTCATTTTCTTGGGGGGTGACTGCGGCTTTCCCACCTGGTATGACTCTTCCAGTCTCCTCTTGGAGTTCCGCAGCCCCTCCCTCAGCTCCCCTCCTCCCCGCCACCTCCTTAGTGCATGACTTTGGGTTCAACCTGCCACTGACCTGCAGGCCATTGACAGCGGGCCCGGTAGACTTGGACGTCCCCCCACCCCCAGGGACAGCACTTGTTTTGCGGGTTTTTGCATTGCTACTTTCAGTTTTCCCTGAGATTGTGTGGTTGAACTGGGCTTGTGGTGAGTAGGTTTGGTTTCCTTGACTAGTTCTCTCTTGGCTTTGGCATATGTGACAACCCCCTTAGTCACCGTGGCAGGGTACTTCACAGTTTTGGATGGTGAAGGTCTGACTTCGTGCATCTTTTTGGCACTGGCCGCACCTGCACCCAGAGATGACATTCGAGTGACTCCATTTACCTTAGACCCCTGCTTCCGTAAGTCCTGAGTCCTTCCGTAAGCGAGGCAGAGAGGGGTGGTGGTGGCTAGTGGCAGGTCCCTGGACAGGGGTGGCTGTGGAGGGGGCTGCTGTGGGCTGGTTCGCGGAGGCCTGTTCCCGGCAACTGTCGGCCCGGTGATCGCTGTGTTTCTCCTTCCCAGGAGTGGCCTCTTAGCTTTTGTGTTTCTGAACAGGTTCCTTCTCCAGTGTTGACCTGCTGGAACCATTAAAAACATGCCCGTTGTGAGCGTGTTTATGGGTTTTTCCTTTCCTGGGAGTTGACTGGCATGAAGACGAAGCATTGTTAGTGGCTGTTTTGACGTCTTCTGTTTCCTCATCATCCTCCTCGACGTCTTCCTCATCCTGAGAGCTTCCAAAGTATACCATGCTGTTGGGCAGCTCAGGAGTACCTCGAAAGCAGAGAGGAACCTCGGTGGAGGGAGGAAGAAATGGAGGAAACGAGTGAGTGAGAAAGAGAGAAAAAGAGAAGTTTCTTGAGGTATAGACTTGGAAGTTATCTTCTTTGTTGCCACTAGGACTTTTGAAACTGAAAAATCTTTAGAGTAGTGTAATTACAAATAATAGTTAAAACTCAACGATGTAAAAGATCTTGTAACTCATATTTAGGCTGCCTCCAGAACTTCTTAAAGTCAGTCACTTTAAAAATAGCAACCCTGGGGCAAAGCCTGTGGCTCAGCGAGTAGGGCGCCGGCCCCATATACCGAAGGTGGCGGGTTCAAACCCGGCTTCAGCTGAACTGCAAAAAACAAACAAAAAAAACTAGCCGGGCATTGTGGCGGGCGCCTGTAGTCCCAGCTACTTGGGAGGCTGAGGCAAGAGAATCGCCTAAGCCCAAGAGTTGGACGTTGCTGTGAGCTGTGTGATGCCACGGCACTCTACCGAGGGCGATAAAGTAAGACTCTGTCTCTACAAAAAAAAAAAAAAAAATAGCAACCCTGCATATTATTGGTTCCATTTCTATAGTCAGGTAATCAGTTTCAGTGCTGTATCCCTTCTCTTTTATAACAATCATTCAGAACTCTAAGATAGGAAACATGTGCTACCTACTTTTCAATGGATATATTCAGGGTTTAGAGTAAGATTTTTTTTTCCCAATAAAAGTAACAAATCAACCCAATTAATTTGTATATCCTTTTACTCTGTTTTTCCTAGTTTCAGTATTTTTTACATAGAAAACAAAGAATTTCAGGAAACATTCCTATGTCATTGTTTCTTTTTTATTTTGAGAAACAGTATTCATTTTATTATATATAACCTGCGCTTACTTTAAGTATGGTTTCTACTATGTGCATACTCCTCATGACATTTTTATCTCTAATATCATACTTACTTTTATATCATATGAGAGTTTTAGTTTCATTATGTCAATGCTATTATGGAAATGATTTGATTAAATCTGTTGTATTAGATGGTATGGTTATTAATCTATGATCTTAACACTATAAGAAAAAACTTATAATTAATATGTATTGTAAATGGGACAGGAAACAATAATCTTAAAAAATTAATTTGGAGTAATTATTAGTGTGCATTGTTAGTGCTAATCTGAATTTCTGAAAAATCTGAGCCATAATTTCCTAAAGAATGTCCTACAATATTCTATTCTTCACCAACAAAGTGTTTTCCAGAACACTGATTGTAGAATGCTGGTCGAAGTTAATAATAAAATATGATAATATGAAGTAAAGGTTGGAAAGGCTCTTATAGCAAAGTTTCTCAAAATCTCCCAAGATACAAGTTAAAAATGCAGGCTCCAAGTCTCTACCTTCATAGATGTTGAATAAAGCATATGCATTTTAATAAGCTTCACTGAGAATTCTGATGCACACTAAAGTTTGACAACTACAGTGGTAGGGAACCACTGTCAATGTGTCTTTCTGACTTTCTAGATCAGGAACTGAGACTCTCATATAGCTCATTAAAAGAGTCAAAATGCCAACCAAACTTTGCCTGGCTTTTAATCTTTCCTCAATGCCATGATATTGCCTGTGGCAATTTATCACTCAAAAATAATTTTACATATAATATTGTATTTTATTCTTTTTCTAACCCTGAAAACTAGGCAGGCCAGATTATTTTTTATCCCCACTGCACAGATAATATATGTATGTATGTTGTATGCACATACATCCATGCAATCCTTATCTTAAATAAGCAGGACTCTGTAGAGAGTTATTTTGAAGTTTTTATTTCCTTGTCCCCTTGTGGTGGATGTCGTGGTGTACTGTGCACATCTCCCTTCTGAATGGAGGTACTCATTCCTTTAACTGCCAGGAATGTAGATTGTTAATGGTTCAAAGTTGAGTATCAATGGAATAATTGCCTATATCAAGGCCACAACCCCTTCTCAGGTTGAATGTTTGATGCTTTGATTATAAAGGTTTAGCCACCTCGTCATAATTTAGGACAATTTCCAAAGACCATCCAGTTCCACAACTTTCTGTCAGAATAGCTAAAGCCTTTGTTGCTACAGCATTACACTTTGACTCTTTACCTACTCTTTTGTTGCCCCTCAGACCTCACAAATGTGCTTAAGGGGACTTTCCATTGCCCATCAATCCACGAATGGATTAATAAATTATGGTACATGTATACCATGGAATATTATGCAGCCTTAAAGAAATATGGAGACTTTACCTCTTTCATGTTTACATGGATGGAGCTGGAACATATTCTTCTTAGCAAAATATCTCAAGAATGGAAGAAAAAGTATCCAATGTACTCAGCCCTACTAAGAAACTAATTTATAGCTTTCACATGAAGGCTATAACCCAATTATAGCACAAAATATGCGGAAAGGGGCAAGCAAAGGGAGGGGATATGAGAGATTGAGTGGAGGGAGGGTAATTGGTGGGGCCACACCTATGATGTATCTTAGAAGTGTACAGACAAAACTTAGTAGATGCAGAATACAAATGTTTTCATACAATAACTAAGAAAATGCCATGAAGGCTATGTTAAACAGTTTGATGAAAGTATTTCAGATTGTATATGAAACCAACCCGTTGTACCCCTTGATTGCACTAACGTACACAGCTATGATTTAATAATAAAAAATAAAAATAAAATTTAAAAAAGGCGAATAGACAACCTTCATAATGGGAGAAGATATTCATGTGTTACAATCTGACAAAGGAGGCTAATCACAGAATCTACAAAGAACTCAAGTAGATCAACAAATTAACATGAAAAAAGCAAATAGCCCCATTAATCATCAGGCAAGAGACATGAACAAGAATCCTTACCCAAGAGGAAAAATGGTCAAAAACACTTGAAAAAATGCTCATCATCCCTAATTATCAGAAAAGTACAAACCAAAAACACTTTGAGATACTACCTAAATCTGCAGATGCTTGACAGGGGTGTAGAAAGATGGAAACACTTATGCACTGTAGGTAGAATAGCAAACTAATATGGCCCTTTTGAAAAGAAGTATGGAAAATCCTCAAAGAGCTAAAAGTAGACCTTCTATTCACTCCCTCAATCCCATTAGTAGGTATCAACTCAAAATTAATAAATCATTTTATCAGAAGGACATGTGCATTTGAATGTTTATAGCAGTTCAATTCACAATTGCAAAAAATGTGGAAACAATGCAAGTGCCCATCAACTCATGAATAGATTAACAAACTATGGTATATGTATATACCATGGAATACAATTCAGCCATAAAAGATAAGACTTTGCGTCTTTTGTATTTATCTGTATGGATTTGGAGAACATTGTCCTAAGGAAAGTATCTCAAGAATGGAAAAACAAGTGTTCCATATACTCAATACAATGTTCAAACTAGTAGAGCAATAACTACAGGCCCACGGGAGAGAAAAACACAAATCCAAAGAAGAGGGAGGAGGTGGGGTGGAGGGGAATTAGTAAGTTCCCACTTAACAGGAACAATGTAAGGGTATATGGCATACCTTCTGAGTGAAAGACTCAACTGCAACTCGGACTTTAGCTTACAAATGCAAACAATGTAAACTAACTATATGCACCTTTATATTAATCTGAAATTCTTTAATGTGGAGAATACAAAAAAATTATTTAAAAAAACTGCATGTAAACTTTGCTTAAGTTTATGCTTTGCATAGAATCTTACCCAATATACCTATGAATAAAATGTTGGGCGGATTCCATAGCCTTTCCAGCCACTTTCAGGATAAGAGGTCTCATTTCAGTAATTAATTTTTCTAGTGGACCTTTAACAGAATTTCATATTTCATCTACATTTAAAGATTCTCCTTCATCTAGTTTGAAACTCTTTCATATTTAGAAGCCTGCTGTAGTAAATGAAGTCGTGTTTTGTTTCTTTCTCTCTCTCACTCTCTCTCTCTCTCTCTTTTTTTTTTTTTTTTTTGGCTCATTTTGCCTTTCCTTTCACAATCTGTGATTTCTTACTCTTCCAGAAAGGGGACCCAGATGGAGGGTAGGATTGGGATAAAAGGGATTAGTCTTAATGAGGTAGAATGTTTGCTTTCTGGTATTAGAGTCC
>CAUYRH010124234.1:0-17010 GCA_963574655.1 Perodicticus potto | reverse complement strand
AATTCTAGTTCAAAGTTATTTCCCATTAGCATGTTAAAGACATTCAGTGTCAGTGATGAAAAGGGCAATGCCCATTTGATTTTCATTTCTTTTTTTTTGAGACAGAGTCTCAAGCTGTTGCCCAGGGTAGAGTGCCATGGTGTCAATGCTCACAACAACCTCAAACTCTTAAGCGATTCTCTTGCCTCAGCCTCCCGAGTAGCTGGGACTACAGGCACCCGCCACAACGCCCAGCTGTTTTTTGATGAAGTTCGGCCGGGGCCGGGTTTGAACCCGCAGCCCTCGGTATATGGGGCCGGTGCCCCACTCGCTGAGCCACAGGCGCCACCCAGCAAACTTTTTAATATATTCAATAACTACCTATTTTTTTTATTTACAAGCTCTAATTGATTCTTTTCCATAAATGTGTATTTGTATTTTATAACTTCCTATCACTGTTCCATAAAGGGAGGGCCCCCTCCTTTACCTCGATGGTCATGAATATCCTTTATCCAAAGTCCTTTGATGATTGCTCACTCATCTGTTTCCCTGGGTGATGTTCCTCATCTGTTGAGCTCACCGTCACTCTTCTGTAGTGTGGCATTGTGAGTGCTGGGTGACCCTTGTCACCTTGGAGGAGAGTCCCCAGCACACACTGTGGCAGCAAAGCTACCTACTTCCTGCTGTGGCTTTCATCTGCTTCCTTATTTTAGTGAAGGATTTCTCTTTATTTCCATTTCTTAGAACATTCTCTTCCTCGCTTCCAAGTAAACTTTTGTTTTCATTAATTTACCTTATAAATCTTTTTCTGCCATTTCTAGGGTTTAATAAAAGATGGTAAGATGTTAGTGCTCACGTAGGCTCTGCCATTTCTTGCCCCACTGGAAACTGAGAAGGCAGCAAGGCCCATAAGGGTAGGTCATTTGGGAGTCTTTGGTGGGACCCCATCTTCACCTTCACTAATCAGCACCAGCAGGCCAGGAACGACCAGGCACAGCACAGGTACAGCCAACATGACCCCAAGGGACCCCCCAGAAAGGCAGAGCCTCCCTGAGCAGCGACTCTTCTTCCATCTCTTCCTGCCGTGATTCTTGTTTCTGTTGTTCTTTTTCCTTCCTCTTCCTTTCTTTCCTTTTCTCCCTGTGCCCCAGCACATCTGCCTTGTATCGGCTAAAATTCTTAGTTATAGTGACTTGAAAAAAATAACTCCTAATGTAAGCAAAAGGAGGGATTCATTGAAAGAATTTTAGAAGAAAACATGGTGAACAACCATGCCGAGGAAGGTTGGGGTGCAGCTGAGCTCAACTGGAGTGGAGCTTCTCTCCCTGTCATCTCTCTGACTACCTGCTTCACCCTCATCGCCCAGGACCAACCAGCTTCTGCATCCCTCAGCCCATGTCTATGTGACAGCCCCAGCCATCCAGAGAGCCTGGCTCAACTCTTTCTAGATCCATGATCCTAAATCCAAGGCAAGAACTGGCGGTTCAGCCTGGGCCGATGGCCATGGCAGACATGGAGATGCGCCTGTCATATCCCCCTGAAAAGAAGAATTTGCTGCCCCACTGCAGGGGAGGGAGTTAGCTGCCAGGCTCCAGCTACTAATTCTTACAGGCTGCCTCAGCTTCACAGCCAAGGTCATGCTCTTCGTGGGATGGTCCCAACCAGTGACTGTGCAAGGCTGTGGTGGAAGGGCCCAGCGTGGGACTCCAGGGCTCTCACAGCCTCCACCCGCTCCCACTTCCTCCTCCTTTATCCTTTCCCAGGCTTACTCCCCCAACAAATAATTTGCTTTCCTAACCCTCTCAGTGCCTGATTCCCTGAGGACCCAACAGGCACAATCTCCCCCATCCATCCTCTGAGCTTCAGGGGTCAGGCTGACACTGCACAGAACGGCTATTGTCACAAAGTCCCTGCACTTGGAAAGGAGGGACTGCCCAGAAAAGGAAGCACCCAGTGCACACCTTCTCCTACCCCTCCAGGCCTGGGCTTTTTTCTAATTAATTAATTAATTGTGGTAAAATATACGTAACATAAAATCTACCATTCTTGGCCATTTTTAAGTGTAGGGTTCAGTGGGTTTAAGTACATTCACTTTGTTGTACAACCATCACCACCATCTGTGTACAGAACACGTTCATCCCATTAAACTGAAACAGCACCCATGAAATATTAAGTCCCTTGTCCCCCTCCTTCATCCCCTGGTGACCACCATTCTACTTTCTCTATGGATTGACTTCTCTAAGTACTTCATTTTAAAAGTGGAATCGCACTTTTGTGACTGGCCTATTTCACTTAACATAATGTCCTCAAGGTTCACCTATGTTGTGGCATGTGTCAGAATTGCCTTCCTTTTTAAGGCTGAATAATATTTCATGGCATGGGCATACTACATTTTGGTTAGCCCCTCACTTGTTGATGGACATTTGGTTTATTTCCACCTTTTGGCTATTGTAAATAACACTGCTACAAAGACAGGTGTACAAAGATATCTTTGAGTCCCCTTTCTCAGTTCATATGGGTATAAACCCAGAAGCCGAATTGCTCAATCATATGGCAATTTTATTCTTCATTTTTTGTGGAACCATGACACTGCTTTTCATAGTGGCTGAAAAGCAGTGTCATGGTTCCACAAAAAATTTTATACCCGTCAACTATAACCCTTGTGTGCTGAATGTACTTAATGCCACGGAACCACATACAGATGGATAAGATGACGACATTTCTATTATTTGTGTCTTACCCACAATTTCTGCATGTACTCACCAACACTTGTTATCTTCTGGGGGGTTTTGATAGTAGCCATCCTAATGGGGGTGAGGTTGCAGGTCTGGATTTTTTGTAATACATAATCATTGTACATATTTGTGGGGTACATGTGTGCAATGCATGACCATCAAATCAGGATATGTAGGGTATTCATCACCTCAAACGTTAGTCATTTCTTTGTGTTGGGAATACAGAATCAACCTCAGTGTCCATCAATGGATATGTGGATTTTTACTGGGATGAGTAAAAATCTGACAGGGTGAGTCATGGAGGCTGTGATGAGCTGCCAAGGTCCTGCAGGACCCAGCAGTGTTACCTGCCGATCACTCACAATGAAACTCCTCCCACCCTGGGCTGGAAGGTGCCCTAAGGTGACACTCCTTTCCCCAGATGGCACACCTCCAATGACTGGTCAGTTAAGAAAAGGTCCCGCCCCGCTGCCTCAACTCAAAGCAGCTCTGAGTCAGCCCATCTCCAAAGCTCTTGGTGCCATGAGCTGAGGTCTCTTCTGTAAGGGGCAGTTCACTTTCACCCTCTGCCCACTCCTACTTCCCGAGCTCCAGTCCTCGGGGCAGGAAGGACCAGATAAAGGCATATGTCAATCTTCCCAAGAGATTTTGACAAAAGTCTGAGAGCCACCACACTTAATACTCAAGCCCCCTGCCAAGGGTGACAGTAGCTGCAGCAGAATCTGAGGCAGCCCAGCCTCATAGCTCTGGGCTTTGGGCCCCAGTCACCAGCCCCTCTTGAACGGACACTCCTCCCACTCCCTGGAAAGCACGTGTGTGTCATTCCCAGGTACTCCTAGAGGCAGGGCTGGGGTTTGATTCCCCTTTATGCTGTTAGCACCTGGCCAGTCCCTGGCCCAAAGCAGATGTCCATGATGGTCAACTGCACAAGATGGATCAGGCTTGGCCCTCAGAGCACTAGGGGATTTGTCTGTACCTGTCCCAGTAGTGCCTAGGCATCGGGGCTGTTGACTTTGTCAAGGGAGAAGCGGCTCCCCTGCCCAAACCCGGGAGGCTGCTCCTGTGTGGGGAACTCTGCTCAGCAGAGACAGAAGAGCCACAGGCACCTGGCCACGACCAGGGTGGGGCCCACGAGGCCCATAGGACACATGATGTAAGGGGGTGCCAACCCCCAGGCACCCACCTGGCAGTTGTACACCTCTGAGAGTGAGCCCCTCCCTACAGTAGAACCCCAGTAAGTTGACCACCCAAGGGACCATTACAAACTGGTCAACATACAGAGATGGTCAACACACTGATATGCATGTGTGGTGCATGTCCAGTCCATGAAAGTCAGGTCAACTTAAGGAGGGAGGCGGTCAGCTACAGAGGTTCTGCTGTATTTCACTCCCCGGGCTCCTCCCTTGTAACAACAGCAGCCAACCTGGCCTCAGGAAGCAGGTTCTCCATGCAGGGCTCTGAGCCACTTGCTTTGCATAACTCACGGGAACCTTGACATCTTCATTTTATAAATGAGGGCACCAAGACACAGAGAGGTGAATGACAGCCAGGCTGGCACAGAGGTTTGCTCTCAACCCGGCCTGGCACACTGCCCTCCTGACCCTGCAGAGGAAGCCACTTCCCCACCACTGAACCCCAGCGTATGCCCCCAGTACTCTAGGCTGTTCCACCTCTGGGCCTTTGCACGTCCTGTGGCAGGGCCCAAGTAAACTCATCTGGTGCCACATTTTCCTGAATCCTCACAGCAGCACCTGCTTTTCAGGTGAAGAAACTGAGGCATGGTGGCTCTCCCATGGCCACCCAGGGCACTGGCAACAGAGCTGGAAAGGCCTCTCTTTTCCTGCTCCCACCCCCGACTCCTCTGTGAGACCCTCCACCACCCCTCATCTCATCGGGTATTTATGGGTTTGCCCATAAAAGGACAAGCCATCCCGATAAGATAGAAACATTTTATGGGGCAACAAAAATATAGATAAAATTTTATAGTGCAAATCAGAAGGAGGAAAGTATTAAGTTCCACAAACACCTTTAAATTTTAAACAGCCCCCATTGCAGGGTCCCTGGAGCCAAACTTAAGTAATGGATCAGAAAAGGGATAAATCTCCCCAGTCCCCTGTGTGACGGAGGAGAGACCTGATCGACAAGCAGACAGGAAGGGGGAGGCGCAGGCAGCGGCCGGTGCTGTGCCGGGCCCTGGCGGGCCACAGTGCGGGCACGGAGCCTCGTCTTTATTGTACTTATAAAATATACATGGCCCTTTATTGAATTGCCTGCTGTCGAAATCTGCAAGAACGTTATTGCCTTTTACTGTCCTGGAGAGAAGCAGAGCAGCAACATCTGTGTAATTTCATAAGATGCAGGAGCCATAAATCTGATTGTGCCGGATATAAGATCGATCGTAAAAAATCACGCATTGAATAGAGATCGGGGATGCTGGGAAGCAGAGGGGCAGGAGCAGTCTGGGGGGCCTGCTCTGTACCCCACACGTGCAGTTCCAGGTAGGGCTCTGGCCAGCAGGTACTTTGGAGGAGCATGGCCCCTTGTTAGGGCCCAGGTGGGGTCATGCCCTCTCCAGGCCCGTGGGACACTGGCCCACAGAAAGAAAGAAAGAACGGAGGGCAGCCCAGGAGTCTAGTCCTTAGTGCACAAGAAGCATGGAAGGATGTACACACACAGACACACGCCCACACTTGCTCACTCATTCAGGTCCCCCTGCGTCAGAGACACACCAGGGACAGAGACACAAATGAAACACACATGATCCTGCCCATCCCAGCCCTCGCACCTCCACCCACAACAGCCCAGAGGCTTGAGTCTCCCTTTCTATCAAAACTTGCTTTGTATCTTCACTAAAAGTTCAGTTACTGTGAATATATGTTGACATAGAGTAGAACCTCTGTAACTTGACCACCCAAGGGACTGCACAAACTGGCCAACATACAGAGGTGGTCAACATAAGGAACTAGGCCTGCTGTACTGATATGTATACATGTGGTGTATGTCCGGTCTATGAAAATTAGGTCGTCTTAAGGAGGTGGTCAGTGTAGGGATGTGTTCAATTACGGAGGTTCTACGTATGATATTTGGGGTGGTTACAACAAATAAAACCCCTCTCTTTCCCTCCAAGCGTGGAACCAATGGGAAATAAGTCACAGAGACAGACAGATCAAAATATCAGCAGAATTACTGATCCAGCTGGACTAGAGGGCCTGGCTCAGACGAGCAACCGGAGAGGGAGGGTTTTCCCATGTTCCTGCTGGACTGAATTTGCCCCTTCTGGGGACACCTACACAATCCCAGCCCTGAGCAGGCCAGCTGGCAATCTCCCTGCAGCAGGCCCATGGGGTCCAGAGAGGCCCATGGGGGCTGGGAAGGGTGTACTCAGTTCCCACCCCCAAATTCATCTATCAAGTCTCACCTCCCTTGGGGCAGAATCAGTGGGGGCTGCAGGGAGAGGTGAGGCACACTCCTCTTGGAAGCATGAGCCCTCATGGCAACAGAGTCTCTCCATCCTGGCCACTCTCAAAATGAAGTCCCAAGAAACTCATCAGAAAGTGTGGAAAGATGGGGAAAGTTTGCACAAGCCTCCTTGGTTCTCTGAGTGCCTGTAAATTACTTTTCCTCTTAATCACGACTGCCCTTGTGCTGTGGTTGTGTGACAAGAGGTGAATTTGTAAAGGGCAGGAAAATGACACAGAGAGAGCCATGGCTGGTTGCTCGAACAGCTCTAGACTAGCCATCTGCTGCTGTGGAACAAATGACCCCCAGACCCAGGGGCTTGAAACAAGAGCGTCTGCATCTTGCAGTTTCTTTCAGATCTGGACTCCTACAAGGGGGGGCTTAGCTGGGTCCTCTGCTCTAGCGTCCCTCAGAGGCTGTGACCAATGTGATGTCTTGGGCTGCAGTCATCTCAAGGCTGAGAGGAGGAGGCTCGTGTGGCTGCTGTTTAGTCCCTCGTGGGTGTTGGCTGAAGACGCCACCATCCCACCATCCCATTGTGACGGCCTCTTCAGCATGGTGACTGGCATCATCAAAGAGACGGGCACAGAGAGCGAACAGCAGCAAGCCAAACACTGACATCTTTGGTAACCAAATCCCTGGAGTGACACCTCCTCCACTCTGCCGTTTTCTAGTCCTTAGAAGTAGGTCACACTCAAAAGGAGGCAAACGCCCAGGCGCAGCAGAAAGCTGGGCTGTTGGGGGCCATGTCATGACCGCCTGTCACAAGTACTCTTTCTAGAAGCTCCTCTTCTTCACCCACAACCAGGACCCAGAAGGATCCTGAGGTTTGTGGCTCACAAAGCAGACAACAGTGAGAAGACAGGCATGGTGAGGACAGCCGGCTGAGAGCAGCAAGGGGCTACTAGGACCAGGGCCAGGACTCCGGCCGCAGACTCAAGAGTGGGATTCTTTACATTAAAACCTTAGACCTGCCTGGGAGCAGGGGGAGAGGGCTGTTCTTGGCCAACCAGTCAACCACTGCCAATCTCATTCTCCCTTGCCACTGTCCACTATAGGCCAGAAAGCTCTCACTCTTTTTTTATTGTTGTTGTTGCAGTTTGGCCAGGGCCGGGTTTGAACCCGCCACCCTCAGTATATGGGACTGACAACCTACCCACTGAGCCACAGGCGCCACCCCCACTAGCCGTTCTTAAAGCCGGTCGGTACCTGTTTCTCACAACTGATCTGAACAAGTGGAAAGATAAGTCCCCGACACCTCGACCTGATTTCAAAAGTACAAGTCTTTTGACAGAAACTTCTCAGTTCCCAATAGAATGACTGCAAGCAAACATTTCGATTAAATCACTGCTAGTGCCCTACGATTCTCAGCTGAACCTACATAAAACAACAAATTGTAGAGTTTAAAAAATTAGCACACTCATGCCTATCAGGGTAGATACTATGTCTTAAAAAGACAGAAAATGACAAACATCAATGAGGCTGTGGGAAAATGGGGACACTGTGCCTTGCTGGTGGGAGTCTCAGATGGCACGGCTGCTCTGATAATTAAACAGAGTCACCGTGTGACATGGCAATCCCACTTTTGGGGATGCAGCCAAAAAATGAAACAGAGACTCAAACGCGTGTGGACACACAAGCTCGCAGCGGCCCCCACAACAGACAAAAGCTGGAAGCCATCGAGGCGTCTCCTGCTAGATGGGTAGATACATAAAACGCAGTGTCCACAGACAAGGGTGCGTTTTCCAGCCTGAAAGGTTGGGGCGTCCTGACACGTGCAACATTGCTGAGTTCTGAAGACGCAATGCTAAGTGAAAGCAGGCGGTCATAAAAGAACAAATGCTGTGTCATTCTCCATGTACGAGATCCTTGGAAAAGTCATATTCATAGAAATAAAAAAGTATAATTTGGTTCCAAGGGCTGGGGTGAAGGGAGCAGAGTCCAGTGCGCCCCATTACACCAAAGGCCCCCATTCCTGGGACGATGGAAAGAGCACTGTTGATGACCGTGACGCTGGTTGCAAAACAGGGTGAATGTGCAAAACGCCACTGCACTGCATTCTTAAAAAGGGTTGAAATGGTAAATTGCATATTGTTTATTTTAGTGTAATTAGAAGAAAAATAAAAGACAAAACTAAAACACAAACACACGCAGGTGCTCAGACCCTGCGCCAGATTAGTTAATCGAACTGTTCAGGGGTCAAGCCTAGGCAACTGTACTTTATAAATGAGTGCAAAGTAATCCTCAACCATGGCCGTGACCAAGAATTATTCTCTAGCCCTCAAGGTTCCTGACAAAAATATGAATTGTTATAAAAATCCACAGATTTTTCACTCTTTGCAATACTTCTGACTCTGTTAGATCAACAAGGTTTGCAATCAGAATTTTACTTCTTAAATCACTGATTATCTATGATGAGAATTTGGTCAATTTCTTGCTTTATAAATTTGATTCAGAATTTAGTAACACTTAGTCATTGAAAATATGAATAAAAATAATTATAATTTGCCTCCTTGCACACTATGTAGGCTGCTATGATATGAAGTAAAGCAAGTATTATACATTTAATCTCAATTTTATCTTATGAATTAAATAACAGACCTCTATACAATCTTAACATTCTATGCAGCAATCACCACTATTTGGCATAGAACAAAACAATATAAGATTCTTGGTTCCTATATTTTATGAACCATGGTGTAAAACAAACCAAATGCCATCATTTTATAAATAAGTCAGAATCAGGTAAGGAAGTAAATTTCTCATTTAGAAGCCCATATAGTTTCTATGTGCTAAATCTAACACAGAGGGAATGAACTTGCGTTATTGTTTTGTAGACTGGAAAGACAGCAGAGCCTCCACAGCTGACCCCACACCCCTGCCTGACCCCTCCCTGCATTGACCACCTCCCTGTGCTGACCCATCCTTGTGCTGACCCCTCCCTGCACTGACCACCTCCCTGTGCTGACCCCCTCCAACCCTGACTGCCTCTCTGCACTAACCTCCTCCCCGTCCTGACCACCTCCCTGTCCTAAGCCCCTCCTTATCCTGAACCCCTCCCTGTACTCACCACCTCTCTGCCCTGACCACCTCCGCTGCACTGCCCACCTCCCTGCACTGCCCACCTCCCTGCACTGACCACCTCCCTGTGTTGCCCACCTCCTGCACTGACCACCTCCCTGCACTGCCCACCTCCCTGCACTGACCACCTCCCTGTGTTGTCCACCTCCTGCACTGACCACCTCCCTGCACTGACCACCTCCCTGTGTTGCCCACCTCCTGCACTGACCACCTCCCTGTGTTGCCCACCTCCTGCACTGACCCCTCCCTGCACTGCCCACCTCAAGGTGACCAGACATAGGCCACATGTACGTATCAGCACAGCAGCCCTGGTTCTTCCTTATGCTAACTCCCTCCACATGCTGACCAGTTTGTTACCGTCCCCCGGTGGTCAGCCTTCAGAGGTTCTACTGTGGTTTCTCAGCATGTTTTCCTTGGGACGACAGAGGACTTCTATGACCTGACTCGAGTGGTAACATCCAGTGTAGGACATAAATTGACATGGCCATTAGAACTTAATGCCCTAACAAAGAATTTGTCCAAAAAGATATAAAAGTTCGAAACCAAAGCATATGAAATGATTACATAATGCTTCAGATCAAATAACAATTCATAATTTACATTTTTAAATGATTAAACTCACTTTTAGAAAGCACTATAATCATGTAATCATCGTTGCAGATTGCCACTGAATTTCAGTTCTGGAAACACCAATTTTTCCACTAGAAAAATGCCAAGAGCCATTAAACAAAGGGGCCTTGTAATACCACCAGGCCCTACTGGGAAGCAGGGCTCAGCCTATCTATAGTTTCAAAATACTATCAACAAACACCATCTAAGAACATGCAAACTAAAAAAAAAGATCATCATGGAAGCAACTAAAAGTAATCTACTCTACATAACTAGTGCCTTAGAAAGTACAATAATGTGTTTTAAGAATGGGAAGATACAATGGGGGTGTAGTTTTCCAAACACACGTCTCTTTCAACTTCAGGAACACTAACAGCCGTAACGCGTGAACAGCTTTGTTCTCTGGAGGGAACAGAAGCTCCAGATGACATCTCAGCAGCTTCTCCTCTATAGCCAAAGACTGACTGCGAAGGGCGGAGTCAGGTTGAGACTACTGATAGATGCAAGACATTTTACAAATGGATGGAAAAAATGATGAGTATCAGATAAAGCTCCAACAATGGATCCTGAAAAGACGTCTACGATGAAGAAATAAATACAGCATTTGGTTCAGTGCATGACTGCACGTGAGGTCAGTGTTTGCTCACACCACTGCAGCCTCAGACACCATCAAGATATTACACATCGGAGGCATAACCTGCAAATATTTTCCCCATTCTGAGGGCTGTCTGCTTGCTATGCAGCTTCTTGACAGAGCAAGTTGTGATAGGACAAGCATGAGGGGGGGAGAAGGAATGCCACCTAGAGGAACGATGGGGAAATGGTTGGGAATTGGAAAGATACCATGCGGGGTTTTCTCTGCAGGCTAGATTCATTGCTTTCCTTGCTTTTCTCTCATTTTCTACAACCTACAAAAATTCATGATAAGCATATACTATCCAAACTTACAGTGATTTGTACAAGACTATGACTTGGGAGAAAATGTTAGACTCTAGCCCTTTGGGTGGCTCCTCTACCCCACCACAGATTAGCACCTTGCATGTTAAATCCTAATTCTTGTACCAGGAATGGGGTGCTATTGTAACAAATACCTTAAAATGTGGAAGTGGATTTGGGACTTGGTAATGGGGTAGAGGCTGAAAGAGTTTTGAAGTGCATGCTGGAAAAAGCCTATATTACCATGAGCTTCTGGTGAGGGCTCAAAAGGAGAGGAGGAGAACTGCAGAGAAGGTTTCAAACTTCCTAGAGAATACCTAAGTAATCCTGGGTGGTACATTGGTGGGAATATGGATGATAGAGGCCATTCTGATGAGGTCTCAGATGGAAAGGAGGAACATGTTATTAGCCACTAGAGGGAAGGCCGTTCTTGTCATAAAGTGGCAAAGAACATGACTGAATTATGTTCATTTCCTAGTGTTTTGTGGAAGGTAGAACTTGTGAGTGATGAAATTGAAGTGAAGTTGAAGAAGTTATTTATAGTAAAATATAGGATGAGGGAAAAGACTTAAAGAAGGAATTGTTAGTCAAAAGAGAAGAATAACTTAAAGATTTGGAACATGCTTAGCCTGTGCCACCAATTGCATTCTGGAAACACATAGGTCATAGCTAGCAAGCAATTTGTCCCAGAATGACTAATACCTTGAGTCTCACCCATATCTGATTAAGGTGCTATTTAAATGAGATTTTGGACTTAAGACTTTTGAGTTGATGCTGGAACAAGTTAAAACTTTTGGGGCTATTAGGATGGAGTAAGTGTATTTTGCACATGAGAAGGACATGGACGTGGGAAGACAAGGGGGTGGAATACTATGGACTGAATAATTGTGTCACCGTAAAACTCTACTGAAACCTAAACCCCAAGGTGGATGGTATTAGGAAATGAGGACTTTGAGAGGCAATTAGGAGGTTGTGAGGGGAGAAACCCCAGAATGGGACCCCTTATAAAAGAGGTCCTTGTAAACTCCCTCACTCCTTTCCATTATATGAGAACCCTGCAAGAAGGCCCAGTCTGCAAACTCAGAAGGATGCTCTCATCAGAGCCCAACCCTGATCTCAGATTTCAAGCCCCTAGAACTGTGAGAATTAAATTTTCTATTGTTCATAGACCACTCACTCTATGGTATTTTTTAAGATCGGCCCAAATGGACTTAGACATTCCTAGTAAGACTTAGCAGAATCAAAGGGAAAGGGCGTGCCAGATGAGTGAGCAATATGTTTAAAGACATCAAGGCACGAAGAGCTAAGAGAATAGGAAATGATTTGGAAGGAAGAGAATGTGGTAGGGGAGATGGGAGATAACTCTAAGAGATGGAAGAAGTGGTCCTGTATGTTCAAGATTTATCCTGAAAGCAATGCGGAGGCCTTAGCAGGTCTGCATTTCAGGTAGATCTTGTCACAGCTTTGTTTAATTGTTATCTGGAAAGCAGTTTGGTAATATGTCTTTAATAAGCCTTTAAAATGCGCACACAAAATATGTTCTGGCTCATAATATTACATCTGGGGATAATAATAACAATCGCCTACCACATAGTGCCTATTATATCAGGTATTTTTGATATGTTGTGCACATTATTTTTTGTAAGCCTTACAACAGTTCTCCAAAGTGAGAATCATTAGCCCCGTTTTACAAATAAAGAAATTGAGGTTTTAAAGAGTCAGGCAGACTTAAGGTTGAGTCCCACATTGTTATTAGTTAGCTATTTGCTTGTGAAAATTATTTAACTTTCCTGAAACGGCTTCCTGAGGTGCTACTATTTAAAAAATTAAAATTCTAACCAGATTTAAATAAAAGCTCCCCTTTATTGAATTATCCAGTCATTTGGATTACCTCTGCCATAGCTAACCTTCATTCTCTTCAAACGTTTGAGAGTAGCTTCTGCTTCAAAAAATTATGTAAATGAGTCAGAACCATATGGTATGAAGAGCTATTAGAGAGTGGCTTCATTTTGGGGTCCACTCTGAGAGTTATGTGCTCCTGTAGTTTTTATCGTGTACACACATGTGGCTCTTATCATATCTTTTACCTCCACTGTTTGTACATTGTCCTGCTGCTAGATCGATCATAAGTTCACTGAGAAAATCTTGGGTGTAAATACATCTCTGTATCCCCCACAGCACTGCCTGGCTTAGTGCTGTCCATGTGGTTGGTGCAAAGACTAGTTTTTCCAGAAGCAGCTGAAACATCATGTGTTAAGGGAAAAAGGGGGTTTTGAGAATACTTAGCTATAAATTGAGAGCATGGGGCAGACACAGAAAAGATAGATACTTAGGGTTGGAGACTTGAAAGGGAAGATTTGGAACAAATGGGATCTGGGAGAATCCATTCTATAGAACATATATAGTGTTCTCATTAGTGCTGAGTCAATAGAGTTGTCCTTGATTTGGTCCCCAGAAGCCAACTCTGAGAAGAAGATTCATATGCAGGTGATTTAGTAAGGAAGTAAGTAGTCCCAGAAGAACCTGGTAAGTGTGGGGTAGCAGGACAGGAGAGAGAAAGAAGCTAGACAGAGGGAGATCTCAGCAAAGTTCCAGCCTCTAGTTCCACAAAAGTATTCTGAAGTGTAAATCACAACACAGAGTTTGTCACCACTAGAGGCAAGAATATGGGGTGTTCATAATCCTGCACCAGTCAGTCATTGGTTATGGGCTATTTAGAGGGATGGGAGAAACTTCCAGGCACTTTTGGCTCTGTCCATGTGGACAAAGTGGCTGCAATAGCCCAACAGTCCACTTTCTAAAAATCACAGGTACAGGGAGTTAGAAGCAAAGGCACCCAGAAGCTGGGGGAAGGTGCACAAATGCCCCAGTGTATCTGGACGAAGTATTGATAATGTCACCTTGATAACAGATCTACAACCCTGTGTCCAGGTACACTGCATGCCTCTAAAAATCATGAATGATTTTATGCAACTTCCCCATCTGTAAAGCAGGGATAGTGTGACTTTACTTGGTTATATCACAGCATGATTGCAAAACCAAAACAAAATAAGATGTGGTATATAGAATCTTATAGACAATGATAAGACATTGTAGAAAGCCAGGTGTTATTATTGTGTCTTCTTCTTCCAGGCCCAGAGTATATATTAGCACTTGATTCTCTCCAGGCACTTGTCTTGCAGGAATCAGCAGTGACAGCCTTTGAAAAGAGCTTGTTCATGTTAGGAAGAAAGCAGACACTTTCTTAACATTGATAAATTTTGCAGCAGTTTCTTTAATATATACCAGCTGCCTTGAAATACGTCTAATTAACCACCAGATATCATGCTATGGCTATGTTTGGCTTTGATGTTCTCATCAGCTTCAGCAAGGAAATATTGAAAAGCTAATCATAATAGGACTTGGTTCTTATAAAATGCCTTTTATCTTCAAAGTGGTTTACAACCACTAATTATTAGAGGAATTAGGGTGAACGGCAACCATCTCGTGGAGACCTTAAACCATTATTAAGGCCTTTAATGTATCTTATAATAGAGCAAGATAAGTGTGAAGGGGGATATTTAATAATAGTTGTCCAGACCTGGAAGAGTTATTTTATAGAGGTAAGAGACAGCTGTTCCCTGTCTCCCTTGAGGCTAGAACAAGGAAATTAAACCTAATTTGAGGGGAGAGGATGCTGGATCGAGCATTGCAGAAGTTACAGATGACTGCAGAATGGAAAGATTGCCCTTCTCAAAGGCAACTCCACACACCTGCCCCTTTACATGAGCCAGTGGGTATATCTGCCTTCCTGGGTGGCCGGGGTAGGTGAGATCACACCATGAAGTCCCATCCAGCTGAGGGGTCAGTGACAGATTTATGGGCCCCTTAACTATCTTTTCATGTCATTTTGTGTGAGTATTTTGTTCTTTGATTAGTTTTTATTGTTATATATAATATAATCTGAGATGGAGGAAGCCAATAATACTATGTAATAAATATTAGCTAACACTCTGAGGGTACTACTTTGGCCCTTCATCTTACAGATGAGGAGAGTAAAGTTCCTAGAGCTTAAGAAACCTGTCAGTAGTCACACAGCTCGTGGCTCCTTAGAATTTGTGTTCTTATCCACCATGGTAAGAGGCCTATCAGAGAAGGGGTGGTATTTGTTCAGCTCTTTCATGATGTGTCCAAGAAATAACAATCTCATACAGAACGGGGAGAAATCTCATTCTGGCCTGGTTTGGTTACTATGCTAAATGCCTTTCATCCTGGGCAGTGAGTAGTGACGGGAGCCCTGTGAGAAGCATTTTTGTTCTTCCCTGGTAGGGTCTTTACATCTGCCTTATCTCCCTGTCCTGCTCAAGGGGCTGGCAAGGCTGTGGGGAGTATAGGAGAGGCACGCACACAAAGAGTTAGGTCCACCTGTGGGGTTTTGTTAAGACACATCTCCCCCAAATACTAGGCTGTATTTAATAGTGGATTCTGCCCTATAAGTTTAGGGTTAAGGGAATACAGTCTAAAGTGTATAACTCCTATTGCCTTTGCACACAGAGGCACAGAGATACAGAGATTCCCCTCTCATGTCAGCCTCATAATTTCTTTCTAGGTAAGAGCCAGTTGAATATCAATGGGTTGAAATTGGCCATGGTGGGAATATTGACAGTATAGAAACAGGCAGATGCTGTAAATCAGGGCTTCCCCCAACTTCCTCCACTCCAGAAAATTGGTTGTTAAATATTGCAGTGTCTTTTTTTTTCTGATTTCAATTCTGACATCAAATGTGTGTCCTACCATTCACTTCAACTTGGACACTATCTAGAGCTAGTGTAGATCCTGCAGGTTGAAGACTCACTCAGGACTCCCCGTGTCAGATACTAATCATGTGAGTCCTGAGTGTCTACCCATACACTGGACTGACTAGCTATAAAATTAGGGGTTCCCACAATCCCCTCATCGTATTCCGTATGTGAAGAGAGACAAAAGAAACAGACATTCGAATGATTCAGCTGCAAGCCAGGGAATGCCAAGGAATGATGGCCACCACCAAACACTAGGACAACGCAAGAAAGGATCCTACCTACAGTCTCAGAGCGTGGCCTTGCTGACACCTTGATTTCAGTTTCCTGGTCTCCAGATTGGGAAAGAATAAATTTCTGTTGTTTTAAGAAAGAACCCCCAGTTTGTGGTCCTTTGTTAACAGCAGTCATAAGGAACTAATACACCTTACATCAGAGGCTTTGATTCTTCCTGAACCTGCTGCTTCCTAGGGACCATTCCCTGACAAGCATCCCACATCCATTTGCTTTAGAGCTGCCTATGAAACCCTTTGCTCAGCAACCCCCTCCTGCCACACCCCGCTGCAATTTGACAAGACCCGCCTAGCTCTTTGCCTTCATTAGGCATTGCCAGTTCAGAGCTAACAACTGAGACTTTGGGGTGCTGCTGCAGATGGAGTATTCCTCCCACTGAAGCCTGAGTAATTAAAGATCTTCGAATGGATTCTGGAGATGCTTTGGGGGCCTTTGATTTCCTAACTGTGTGCTAAAGGAGGGATTCAAGGGAAATAAGGTTGATTTAGTGGCTGCTTTTAAGTTTGTAACCAGTGTGGTGTGGAAAGAGGTACCAGCTGTTCTCTATCTCCACTGAGCCTAGAGTAAGGGGGAAATTAGCCTAGAACCCTTAGGAGGGATTTAGGTTTATCTATGAACTTTCTCCTTGCAGTAGTTACTAAGCTGCTAGAATTACTGTGGATATCTGGGAAATCTTCCTGGAAACGTTTGTGAGCTGAATAATTTCCATCTGCATACAAAGCCTTTTATGGAACTATTCTGGAGGGAGAAAAGTGGTTTGGAAACTCTCACAGAGACAGTGAAAAGTATTTTCCCCTTGTGATGTTCTTCTCCCTGTGCCTTTATATCTCTCTCCCTTCCCCCTTTATGCATGTACTATCTGTTGGTCTAATGGAAAATCTCTGGAACAAAAAGCTGTCTAGTCCCGAGATTAAGGCATCCTTGGGCTCCATCCAAATGTGAGGCAGCAGAACTAATGACAAGGCCTCCACTTGATTTTGAAATAAAAGAAACGCCTCTGTTGTTTTGTTTTCCATTGCCTTTGAAAAAGCCGCAGATGCTCTGCAGAGATTGCAGGCCAGGAAGACGGAAAGAGAGAAGAAGCCGAACTCACCATAGGTCAGTGGTCTTCAGGAGGAGCTCTGCCCTGCTTCTTTATC
>CAUYRH010124231.1:0-27435 GCA_963574655.1 Perodicticus potto | reverse complement strand
AATACTTAATTTTTATTGTTCCTTTTCTATATTTAGATATGTTTAGATACACAGATATTTACCATTATGACCACTGTGTTACAGTTGCCTCCATTATTTCAAGTATTCCAGTATAGTGACATGCTGTATAGGTTTGTAGCTTATGGGTAATAGACTATCCCATATAGTTTTGTGTAAGTACACTGTAATGTTTGCACTCTAACAAAACCCAACAGTGCCTTTCTCAGAGTTTATCCCCTTTGTTAAGCAATGTAACTCTGTCACCATGGGTAGAATGCTGTGGCATTGTCATCTCTCATGGCAACCTCAAACTCATAGACTCAAGAAATCCTCTTGTCTCAGCCTCCCAAGTACCTGGCACTACAGGTGCCCACCAAAATGCCCAGCTAATTTTTCTATTTTTAGTAGAGACAGGGGTCTCATTCTTGCTCAGGCTGGTCTTGAACTACTGAGCTCAAGCAGTTCTCCAACCTCAGCCTGCCAGAGTGCTAGGATTACAGGTGTGAGCCACCAGGCCTGGCCCATGACTGTATTCTTTCTTATGCAAAGGCTCTGCGATTTGGAATTCAAGGGTGAGAATCAAGAGTTAGTCAGGTGTTTTCTTTTAACCTCTACGTCAGATACAGCATGAAAGGGGAGAAGGAGCATTTGAGGGGTCAGGAGGCCTGATTTCTTATCCCATCTCTGCTGTGAACTGGCATTGTGACCAATTGAGCGAAATCAATCGCTCAATTGATTTCAAGTTCTCTCTTCCACAGGGTACTAGTTCTTGTTGTTTTCTATAGTAGCCCAGAAGTGACACATCGATTTTGCTGTCCTACCCAGTTCTCTCTGGAGTATATTATGAAGAATTCTGAGGCACAGTTCAGGCAATTAGCAAGTATTTTTGGATCCACTTTCCTCAAAAAATTTAAGAACCATCTGAACAAGCACCAGGCACCCATATATAACTCAACTTCTTCATCTGATAATAGACATGCTGGCAGATTCAAGTTCTATGTAGAGATATATGTTTAAAATAAGAAACTGAATTTTTGAATCACAATCTAAAAGTGAAACTGTCCAAGGAAAGAAAACTTTGTCCCTCACAAACTGTGTGTTCTTGGGCAATTTGCTTATTATTTTTGAATTTCAATTTCCTTAACTGTACAATGAGGTCGAAGATGATGATGATACATGCATACCTTGAAAATATGATGTGAGGATGAGATACGCATGTGACGTATGTACCACAGTGCTTCGTATGTAGTTGGCACTTCATAAATATAGCTGTTAATGTTTATGTTCTTATATTGGTGGTAGTATCGTAGAACCTGTTCCCAGAAAAATACATGTACACTCAAACTTTAGCTTACAGGTTCAGGGGACTCTTGCCCCTGAAGGTGGTCTTAGATTACCCTTAGATGCCTGAGGATTATCTATACAACAGTTGTAACTATTTAAATTGCACATGAACTTTATGGCCACCCTGTATTCTTTTTTTGTTTTATTTATTTATTTATTAAATCATAACTGTATACATTGATGCATTTATGGGGTTCAGTGTACTGATTTGATATACAATGTGAAATGCTTACGTTTAACTGATTAACACATCTATCACCTCATTTACTTATTTGTTGTGTTAAGACAATCATACTCTTTTCTTAATAGTTTTGAAATGTGCTATTGTATCATACACATGAGGTGAGGTTCCCTCAAATACCCTCTCTCCTCCCTTTTCCCCCTTCCCTCTCTCTCTTCTTTCCTTTTATTTTCTGGACTATAGTTGTTTTACCATTTGTATGAATGAGTAGGTGATTATATAATGATCTTATAGTAGTATTGAGTACATTGGATACTTTTTTTCCCCATTCTTGAGATAAGAATATGTTCCAGCTCCATCCAGGTAAACATAAAAGATGTGAAGTCTCCATCTTTTTATGGCTGCATAGTATTCCATGGTTTGTTATTCCATGGTATTCTATTCCATAGTATTCCACAATTTGTTAGTCCATTCATGGGTTGATGGGTCTTGGGCTATTTCCATGGGTTGCAGTAAGCATTCTGGTGCAAATGTCTTTGTTGTAAAATGATTTTTTACCATATCAGTATATACCTTGTAGAGGAATTGCAGGATTGAATGGTAGATCGACTTTTAGTTACTTGAGTATTCTCCTGTGTTCTTGTGTCATTCTTTAAAAGTATTAACAGAATAGAATGGAATGGATTGGAACTTTGTACCAGTAAGGAATAGAGGCAACAGACACAGCACATGATATTCCTGCCTGTAACTGTTATAAAAATTGTGATTACAACATTATTGTCCAAGACAGGGCCTTCTGGGTCCTCACAGCTTTTGGATTCTGTGGTACTAAAGTATTCCTTGACTTTTCAGACAACTGAGAAAGCAAAGGCCATTCTAGAACTGCCGTTTCTGTTCAGCATCCTGTAGGTGAATGCATCCTTCTCATAACATCACTTAGGTTCAGATGCTAATTTGCTGATACATTCTGTTATGCTTTTGGACAGAATGATATTACAGCTGTAACCAAAGAAGGAAAAATTCTGCTAACAAATCTGGAAG
Organism: Perodicticus potto; assembly: GCA_963574655.1. NCBI lineage: Eukaryota > Metazoa > Chordata > Mammalia > Primates > Lorisidae > Perodicticus > Perodicticus potto. The sequence goes on along the minus strand of CAUYRH010124231.1, from coordinate 24,869 downwards.
TGCGTGACGTTGGAGAGGATGAAAGTTCAACAATAGAATATCATCAAATAACTGGTGACTGGCATACTATTAATAAGTGAGTACTCCCTTTCTGGTTTAGTTACATATTTTACATTTTGGAAGGGAAATTATACTTTTTCAGTGCAATCTGTTAAGTGTGAAAGTATTCCTGGACCTCTGGAAGTATGAAAACTTCTTCCTGGCTTGTCCCACAGAAATTAGTTTGCTTGTAAGAGAGGTTTTGTGGACTTTGATTGTTTCTGTGCGAAGAAAGTGTCATAGGCTATGACTTGTCCTATAATTTTTTTTTTCCTTGGGACAGAGTCTCACTCTGTTTCCCAGGCTAAAGTGCCGTGGCATCAGCCTAGCTCACAGCAACCTCAAACTCCTGGGCTCAAGTGATCCTCTTGCCCTAGCCTCTTGAGTAGCCGAGACTACAGGCGCCTGCCACAGCACCCAGCTAATTTTTCTATTTTTAGTAGAGACAGGGTCTTGGTCTTGCTTAGGATTGCCTATAATTCTTAATGTCCAGGCCAGGTTTATTTACATACTTATACAATAGATGGTTGTTTTAAAGAAATTCTTTAACTTTTCTTTATTAAGACTGCTGAATCAAGTACATGATATGGAAAAAGCTTTTGATGGATTTTGGGAAAAACACCAATTAAAAATGGAGCAGTATCTGCAACTCTGGAAGTTTGAGCAGGATTTTCAAGAGGTCAGTTAAAACATTTTTTTGTTGTTTGCATTATGTCAGAGGTTCTTACTCCTTGTTTATCAGAAATCCAGTCTTGGGCGGTACCCACTTATGCTTATAGAGAGAAAAAAAGGAGGCAAGTGTAAGTGAACCTTGATTTAGACTGAAGAAAATTACTGCTGAAATTCTAAGACTTTTACTTCTTCAGCTCACTCATTTTCTATGAGAAAGTACTTATGTGCCAACATACATGTAATATGACAGGGACAAAGTTGCTGTGTACCTTGAGGTTTTTATTCAGATTTATCTTAGATCTAAAGTGCTTCTGGGCTGTGTAATGGTATTCTAAGAAAATACCAACTTCCTTCTTGGTTTTTAGATATTGCACCCCCTTGCTAGTCATATTTAATGTCTAACTTTTTTATGATCCAGGAATTTATTTCTATGAAAAGTCTGGCATATGAAATTTAAATCAAGTATACTTCCATTTAAATGATTAAAAGAATATTCCAGTAGGACCCTCCTGGAAAATCTGATTTGGTTTCTTCCCTTTCTTTCGGAGTCTTGTCTGAGTTCTTTACAGTCCCTTTCATAGTTCAGACTTTACCAGAGATGCCAGGAAAACGCACTCCTTTTCTCTTTTGCACGTGCTCAGCTTTTTTTCTGCTTACTTGTTTGGCATCTCATTTGATGTAGCAGGATTAGGTTTGGGAGAAACACTGCATACTGGATGCAGGGCTAAGTTACTACCAATTTTCTTCCTCCTTTGATTCAAATGAGGAAATGTCAAATTGCTCTTGGTCCTTTCAGTTATTTGTGTCTCTCCCCCCTCCAACTAAATGCACACAAAATAGCACCACTTTTCCTGGACATATCCGTTATGTACATATTTATATGTTCATTTGTATCCATACTAAATTCTTGTCCTTTGGTTATGTTCTGTTTCCCCAAGTCATTGATTGTTGCCTTTAATCGGTATTACTGTATTTGTCTTAGATTGTAACCTCACTGGCGTGTTCTGTGTCTCCTAGTGACATGTGGACAGGTACTATATGTTGAGGAGCTTACATTCTTGTAAAAAACAAAAACTTATTTAGAAATTCAAACTTATAGAAAAGTTACAAACAGAAGAAAAACAGAAACACCCTTATACGTTCTTTCCAGATTCAATAAGTTTATTGATAATGTGTTTCCATTTGCTTTATAATTTATATTCTCTCCCTCATATGGTTTTGTGTATAGACTTATATAAACCCACAGAGAGTTCTAATAACAGGATTATTGTCCTGATATAACCACAGTATAGTTAACAAATTTAGTACATTTATTAAAAATTATGCAATGCTTTTATATTATCTACCATTAATGTTTAATTTTTGTCAATTGACAAAGTGTCAGCTCCTTTATAGCATTTCTTTTTCCTCCAGAACAGGATCCTGTCTAGAGTCTAGTCTTGCATGAAGTTGGCGTATCTTTTTAGTCTCCCTGACTCTGGTATTTCCATGGCCTTCATCTTTTATGACACTGACATTTCGAAGAATATGATCCTTTGTGAAATACAATGTTCTTCATTTGGAATTTGGCGACTTCTCATGATTATATTTAGTATGTATGACCAGCTAGAATACTACATTAGTGATGTGCCTTTTTTAAGGTGTCACATCTTGATGTAAATAATGCTTACTGTCCCTCATTGTTGATGTGGATTTTGATTACCCAGTCGGGGTTCTTGAATTTCTCCACTGTAAAGTTATTCCTTCCTTCACCACACACACATGTAACTAGTAGGAAGTGTGTGGGGAGAAAATGTAAGGTCATGCAAATATCTTGCTCCTCATCGAAATTTCCTCATAGATTATCAGTTGATGATTCTTGCCTGGACCAGGACCAGCCATTACTATGATGGTTGCAAAATGATGATTGTTCAAGTGTCCATTCCACATCTATCAGTCCACACCAGGCCTTCTATTGAAGCCAGGTCCTTCACTTCTCCTCACTTACTTGTTTGATTCCTAGGTTCCTAGCTTTTTTTGGTGGCTTATAATTCATTACTCTTACTAACTATTTTGGTGTTTCAGACTGCTTACTGTATTCTTGGACATTTTCCATCATTTTCTAAAATCCCTTCCTTACTTCTGGTATAAAGAGAGATATTCCAAGCTACTCTTTTACTTATTCTATTTCACCCCTGGAATCAGCCATTTTCCGGAGGAACCTGTTCCTGACCCTCCTCCCTGGAAATAGTATTAAAGATCAATATCTGAGTGCCAAGTGTGCTAATTGCTACTGGAGGGTCTTGGCTTCTAGGGCCATTCAACATAGGGTTGGGGACTGTATCTACATGTATACACATATATCCATACTTACATGTATATATACGTGCAGATACATGCCCACATATATTAATATAACTTGTATATGTACATGGTCATCTTTTATAAGGCATGCGTATACACTGATAGCTAGGAGGTTAAATTTTAACAGATTACATCTATTCCTGTGATAAATTAACTGAAAGAATTTTTCTCTTTGTGTAACTTTTCCATATTGATGTTCTTGTTTAATAGCATTCCTATAAAACTTAATCATAAAGGGAAAAGGCTTACTAATTTGTATGTTTTTAAAGTCTCTTTATTTCCTATTTTTAGCTTGTGACTGAAATTGAATTTCTGTTGCACCAACAAACAGATCTGGGTGATGTAACGGGGACTATAACCCAAGTAAAACAAAAATTAAAAAAGTTGGAAAACTTAGATGAAAACTCACAGGTAAGATGATATTTTTGATGTTTTCTATATTTATGGAGTATAATAGTTATGTTTTAGTGGGTCTAGGTAGTATAAACCCTTACTGTTAATCTCTCATAGCAATATTCTGTATTATAGGTGCAATGATAAGGGTCTATATTCTGTTTCATTCCATGTAGGCTGGGGTGACACTGCAAATATGTCATGAGGTTGTAAAGGGAGCCCTCTGAGATAAAGGTGTGGACTATTTTAAGCCCATCAATAGGAAAAAGAGCATAAATCATTTTATAGAAGATAGAAAAATGTCTATTGGTAATGATACTTGTTGCTTGCAAATGATGGAAACATACGAGAACATCATTCCTTAAATGCCCACTCTCTGATACATGCAGTTGAACCAAATGTAGACTCACACAGACAGATCTGCTTAGTCTTACTGGCTGTGTGACCTCAGGTAAACTGATTTCTAAGCCTCAATGTCCTCATCTATAAATTGGGGATAAAATGATCTACTTTGCAGAACAATTATTAGGATTCATTTAGGTGTATATAAAGCACCTAGCAAAGTACCAGAGATGGATAGTAAGTACATTATACCTTCTAGTCTTAGAGCGTGTGGACGCAGAACTTTAATACTTAACAAGTTCTGGCTTTGCTCTCTTGTCTTGCATGGGAGAGAAAGGCCATACTTTTAAAGATGAATTTTCAGCAAACAGATTTTTGGGCGAACCACAAGCATGTGCAAGCACAAATTGAGAGGTAGAAGTTACGGTAACCAGTTCTGCAATTGTGCTTGTAGGTCTCTGCGATTGTGATGCAATTTACATGTCCTTATAATAGAAGAGAAGGCAAATAGAGCTTGAAAATAAGGAGGTGCTTTGATGTTTTTTGTTTTTAAAAAAGTTTTCATTTTTAATTGTGAAAAAAAGCACATCACATAAACTTTGCTATCTCAATAATTTCTAAGTGCTCAGCTCAGTAGTGTTGCGTATATTTGGATCATTGTGCAGTAAATCTCTTTATCATCTTATAAAACAGAAACTATACCCAGTAAACACCAACTCCTCATTCTAACCTTGCTTTTCCTACTAGCTAGATAAGCTACTAACTTCCTCCTTCTGATCTTCAGTTTTCTTTATTTTACCTTGACAGACATTTCCTGCGCTCATGTTGTTTCAGTCACTATACAGGAGTGGGGGAAGTCAGTAGTTGAGAGAGTGGAGGCAAAGCCACTAAGATCCCTTTTCACACGCAAACCCTGTGATGGTCACGTTAGGTGTATTAAGTAGACCAGGTACAGGAAGACCCTGATAAGATTTCTGAGGCCAGGATGATATGAAATACATTAGTTTTCATTTGGCTAGTGTTTACCTCATTTGATGTATGTGGTTCTGTTCTAAATCCATACATATCAGGAGAAAAAAAAATCTCATACACATTCTGGGTAGGATGGTGAATTTTTAGTTTCTGTAACCAGAAATGCATGAGCTTCTTATGACATTGCTGCTTTAGCTAATTATTATTGTAACTGTAAGATTTTTTGCAGCCCACAGAAGTGTGATATCAAATTGTATTTTTGGCAATATATCTCTCTTGCCCAAACAATTTGCTTCTTAATTATTTTCTTCCTTTTTCCTCTGTACCCACACAAACTGTTCAGTCATATTTTCTTTCTTTCTTAAAACAGGATCTAATAGCCAAGGCCCGATTTGTGATACTACATGGACACAGACTTGCTGCAAATCACCATTATGCACTTGATCTAATCTGCCAGAGGTGCAATGAGCTCCGCTATCTTACTGATGTTTTGATTAATGAGATCAAAAGGAAACGGATACAGCTCAGCAGGACCTTCAAAATGCATAAACTCCTACAGCAGGTAGTGTGATGGGAAATGATCCATTTCTGAAAAAGAATACACATTTTTTCTCTGGGTCCTCCTGACTTGAAATACTTTGGCCTTATGCCTCATGGTACATCTGTTATCTTCTCAGAGGTTATAGGGTCAGCTTTGGAATTACATTTGTAAGAAGTCTGAAAGACTGAGTTTGATTATGATTTTCGTCTACCTAAATACTATTCATGGAAGAGCCAGTATAGCACAAATTCGGTCCTCTGTTCTAAGTATTGAGATTGTGGTGGTGATGATGTCTTTCTGTTTTGGGTATCTGTCTGTCAAGCTTCTACTGGTGATAGTTTGCACTAAGAATAATTTCAAAAACCCAGGGGGCATTTTGCTAAAGCTTGAAACTCCTTCCATTTTTCATGGCACAGAACTAAAAAACAGCAACTGGAATATATTCCTGCATGGCTTGTGGCTCTCTGACCCCTTTCAGGATTAGGCAGTGAATGGACAGCTTACCACAGATCTGGTCTTAACAGTGGAATGTAAAATAAGGGTATCACTTAGAGACATCATATGTGAACATAAAGATTTTCTATCTGTATATCCCTGGCAAGGAAGCTTTTATTCTTGTCCTTGGGACTCATTAAGTGTTTATATTACACTTTATATTTTGCCAGGAGTTTCATATTTCAGTTATTGATTTGGGGGAAATAATGTACAACTGAAGTGTTAGTGTTGAGATAGTGATTGGACTCTTGCTGGAGAAAAAATTACTTGTTATAAGTAAATGCAGTGATCCCCACCCTTGGCTGTGCTACAGAAATACCTGCACAGTTCCATAAAAGTATAAATTCCCAGGTTATATCCAGAGCTACTGAATCAGAATTTTGGGGAGCATAACCCAGGTATCTTTATTTTTTACAGCTCTGAAAGTAATTTTGACTCACCAAAGCCACGGGTGATAACTGCTCTGTTAATGGGCAAATATAGTTCCTCTTTATTCATTCATGTTCTTTTGCTTGATTTTCTCACCAGGCTCGTCAGTGCTGTGATGAAGGGGAATGTCTTCTAGCTAATCAGGACATGGATAAGTTTCAGTCTAAAGAAGATGCTCAGAAAGCCCTCCAAGACATTGAAAATTTTCTTGAAATGGCTCTACCCTTCATAAATTACGATCCTGAAACCCTACAGTATGAATTTGATGTAATTTTATCTCCAGAACTCAAGGTAAGAAACTTTTTAACTTTCACTTATAGACGTTAAAAAATAATTACAGTAGTGGTGGGTACGTTTTACTATCTCCCAGCTAACTTTATGTTGGATTGCATTTACACTGCCCTGTTAAGGATTAAGGGGGACAGTAGTGACACTGTTAAGCATCAAAGAATCCAAAGCTTGCTGTATAATGAAGAGTAATTTCCTTTTTGAGCTCTGACTCCACTTTTTAAATACTCATTTCCCATTATAGAAGCACTCGCCCACATTTTCTTGTGCTTCCTTAGAAAAAGGATCAAAGCTGTTCCACTGTAGAGTTTTGGGCCTATGTCAAGAGCACTCTACCTCGAACATCTTTCCTTTGTGCTGTGGTGACCACTAACAAACGTTCTGTGGACATAGATCTGGCTTTCCTACGCAGTTAGAGAGTGAAGGGGTAAAGATACAAGATCTGAGTCTTCTTGAGGAAGGGGGAATAGGATGGAACGCTGGTATCTGCAGGGTGGAGGGCTCTAGGTTAGTTCTGTACTCCCTTCTTGGACATGCTATGAAGGACTGTCTTTACATTGGAGACAAAAAAGTTTGAGATGTTGTTTATGCTTCTAAAATGTATAGTTGGAGCAGGATCTAAATCCATGTTTAACTGAAGGTCCTAGGGGATGCTCCAGGAAATATGGTCATGGCAACAACCAAGTGATTCCCTGGATGCAACCAAACTTACCTCTAGCTGCCTCAAAGCATCTGGAGGACAGAGGGTGTATATCCTTTGGTGGTGCTGAGGAGCCTGGTACAAGTCCTGTAGGGTAAAATGTAACAAAGTACTATGCCAATGTTAGTCATTCGTTTTTATAACTTGGCGGCGTTCTCATGCTAAACTATAAAGAGTAATTAGCCTTTTCCAGCCATTATCTCTTTCAGCCAATGAAGGGCAAATCATGGGATGTAATGACCAACTTTATGATTGCTTAGTAAGTTTTTTCCTCAGGTTGTTTTGATTGAGATCTTGGTTTTATATCCATGTGAAGATAATACATTAATCTATTTTGTGTTACCTTCCTAAATTTCTTCTAGTTTTAGTTTAAACTCCAGTTTTTGGACTAAGAAATATAATAGGGTTTGTAATGAGCCCATTTCAGAAAATAGTGTTTGTAATGAGCCCGTTTCATAGAATTCTTCTGCAACCTGCAGATCCAAATGCAGACTGTGCAGCTGAAGCTCGAAAATATCCGAAGTATATTTGAGAACCAACAGGCTGGTTTCAGGAACCTGACAGACAAGCATGTGAGGCCAATCCAGTTTGTGGTACCCACATCTGAAAATTTGATGAGATCTAGAGCTCCATTCTTTGCATCTAAACATGGTAAAATTTATTACATTCACTTTCTCTGTCTCTTTTATTGCTATTTTTTACTTTGTTACTTTTGATGTAAATACTGAGTTCATTCTTCAGCGCTGATAAATGAATATTTTATTTCAGCATCTTTAGTTATATTTAAATTATATCGCGCAAGGTAGGAGACAGATTGAGATTGTCGTATGGTACTGTAACACAGTAGTCAGTATAAAACAGAATGATGAACATCTCAGGACTGAGTATTCCAGCCTGGAAAATGAGTATGAATATTTTGCCATCATCAAACTCACACTTTTCTTCAGTAGGTAGAGGAAAGCATATGAAACTGGTTTATAAATACATGCATATACATACACACGTATTTACTATTGCCCTAGATAAACTATTATTTGGTTTTGATAAGTTTCTGCTCAGTAAATGGCTTAGATAATACAGGGTTCCCCAAAGTCCCGTAAAGTTACCATACTTAGGGAAAATGGGAAATTATAGCTAAATGTACCTTTATTTACAAAGTATTCATTACAAAATTTTATAAAAGATTCTCTATGTGTCAGCCACCTCTTTGTAAATTTTTGTAATGAATATTTTGTAAACAAATGTACATTTGGCTCCAATTTCTCATTTTTCGTAAGTATGGTGACTTGAGGGGTGACTTTTAGGGCGCCCTGTAGAATGGGATTGCCTTTTCTAAATAGGTGCCAGTAACTAATTTTGTTGGTAATTTACCATCGCAGAGTTCATTTTCTAGTTTTAATTATTGTAGACTAATTTTAACTATATAGTATCCACTTGTTTTCAAAGTTCTATGGGAAAATAATTATCCTCTTAACAGTGTCGCACTCCTCTGGAAATCAGATGCCTTAAGGGTTCTCTTGAGTTGCCTTTGGGTCTGTCTGTTAGGAGAGGGTAATTTGATCTTTGGGGCCCTAAGTTAGTAAAATGGGTGACATGGGACTAAATTTGGTCTCTCTAATCTAAGTAGAATCAGAGACTTCATTAGTGTAAGGAAACTGCTTATAAATTCACAGGAGCCTTCAGCCAAGGTTAATGAGCATAAAAATACGTTTCATCCCCAGCATGCATCAGATTAAAAAGAGGTGATGAAAGCAGGTTACTAGGCTTTATGAAAGTTATATAGTCAATACTTAGGAAATATATAAATATACTCACAAAACTATCATGTACTATATGATAGTATAAACTTTCATAACTAAATATACTCACAAAACTATCATGTACTATATGATAGTATAAACTTTCATAACTATATGAAAGTTATATAGTCAATACTTAGGAAATATATAAATATACTCACAAAAACTATCATGTTTTAAAATCAATAATATTATACGAAGATAGACCGAAGATCCTGGAAATATTGAAGATACTGGGAAAAAATGTATAAAAAGAACAAAATAAAAAAACAATAAGGGGACAAAAACCAACAGCTATAAGAATAAAAATTGAATAGGTTAATAGCCCTGAGCAGAAGAAAGACACCAGTTAGATTTCTGGCTCCATTTACTGTCTGTGTGACCTTGGGCAGTTCACTTGTTAGCTTCAGGCTCCTCGTCTGTAAAATAGGGACAATAATACCTACTAACTTCAACACATTGTTGTGAAGTCAAAGTAAAAGAAAAAATGACTGGAAACTATAGGAAATAAAGTGAACTATCCCTTTCCTTCAGTTGAGACTTCTTACTTCGTAGTCCTCTTAAAAATTCAGCTCCCCTGAAGGCATTCTTGGAGTGGCACCGCTGGGGTTGAGGAATAGGGTTTGAGGAGACTGCGCAAAACCCACTCAAGTCAGAATACATTTTGTTTTGTGTCATTTCATTTTTTTCTTTCTGATATTCTCATTTAATGGCGTTACACTTTCTTTCTGCAGTGGGAGTTGGATACTCTTTCTTTCAAGCATGTAAACTTTTTTCAAAAGGTACCCATCTTTATTATATTTCTTATCACCAGTACATTTTCTGAGTTTGTGTTCACGTGGAAAACCAGTTTGGCATCTAAAAACAGTTTCAGCTCATTGCTGCATTCTGCTTGCAAGTAACTTTTTCCTTGTTTTCATAATAACCATCCTTTATTTTTTCTCAGTGTTAAGCTTGCCTTGGAAAACAACTGTATAAAAAGTAGATTATGCTTCTAATCTCAATGTCTTTCATAAGATGACCACCTGAAAAAAAATAAAGAAAAACAATTGGTGATGTTAAGGAGAATCAGGCTTTCTTCTCTTTTAGAGAATCTCATGTCATCCACAGTCCAACTTTTTGTTGGGAATAGTGTGGATTTTTTCAGTTTAAGACTGCCTAATGTATTTATGAGGAAGAGGGCAGCTTAATGAATACGTGGCTTGGATAGATAAATGATTTTATCCAGTATCTGTCATGGTTTCTGAATCAAATCAAAGTATTATTTATGCCTTTTCATTTTACCTCATCACTCTGTGAGTAATGGGGATTATAACAATATGTTCCAAACTATTTAAGTTTTTTAATTGCTAAACCAAATATGTAAAATTTGTTCAATTCAAAACATACATGTTAGCTTTTTTTCATAAAAATGAGTCCAACTGTTTTTTTTGTTCTTTTTTTGCATATAATCCTGCACCTAGCGCAATGCCTGACATTTAGCAGGAGGTAACATGTATTTGTTGAATTACTATTCAGTACAGAAGGGAGTTATTGAGAGTGGGAGACATTGACAATGAGAGGTAAAATGTAAAATGTGCTTAAGCTCCTAAATCTGTATCTCTAACCTCGCTATTTCTCCTAAACATCAGACCTGTGTTTACAATTTGCCTCCTTCAATTTCCCATTGGCAGCTCAAACTCAACATATAGCAAATTTCTCTTTCTTGTACACCTCCTCTCCCTCATCTTAGTGAATGGCACTGTGATTTCCCCAGTTGCCCAAGTTTGGGACCTTGATTCTTTCCTCTCATTCATGTCCTCCATCTAATTGGTCAAAAAAGCCTATGTCCTGTGATTCTTGCCTACTAAGTAATATCTCTCAAAACCATCCACTTTATTTTCCATCTCCACTGCTATCCTCACTGCCACTTTCCTTGTCCAAGTTAACATCATCTACTGCCTTGACAACTGCAACAGTCTCCCTGTTTCCCCACATTCTCTTCCTTTTCCTAGATCTCTTACCTTGTGGACTTTACATGCCCTGTTCTCTCTCTGGAATGTTATTCCTTGCCTTTTCCCTTTTTACCTTTCCCCTTCCCCCCTTCCCCTTTCCTCTTCCCCTTTCCCCTTCCCTACTCCTCCATCAGATTTCCAAACCCTAGGCCAATTCCTTTAGGTAATCTTTTCCTCCACACCTCTCCTCTTCCCCTGCACTCCTGTTTGATTAGGTTTTCATGCTATGTGATAACAAGCCCCCTTGCATTCTTCTCAGCTTTAGTGCAATTGTCTGTTGTCTGACTCTCTTGCTAGACTGAAAGCTCTGTAAGTTCAGGGACTGTGTGCAGTTCAGCTTTGTAACCCCAAACCCAGAGCTTAGTGTAGGTACTCAATCATTTTATATAGATTTACATTGTTGAAAGAATGGTTAAATCTACTTTGCTCTTCAGAAAAAGATGCCTTTCTTGTAAGTTGTGTATACATTCCTTTTGCATCTCTGAATGTATTGGCAAAGAATTAATTAATAGAACTAATAGTGGCTCCCCGTGTTACCTTTAGAAATAAATTTGAATCTCTGTATATTAGGTTTCTTTGACACATCAGTATTTCTTGAGAAATTTATTTGATGTGGCAGTACCCACTATATTTAGTATAATTCATATATGACTACATAAACATGAAATTTTGACATGAAATATGTTTTAATAAGTAAAAGTGAGGAATAGAGTCTAGAGAACGTAACATCACATCATTTCCCTGAGTGTGCTTGATGCCAGCTTCTGCAGAGGGAAGGACAAAAGGTATGTTCCTTTCATGGGGAGAGGCGAGTCATGCAGCCTGTGTGGGTGACAGCCTTTTCAGCAGCCCTGAGAATTAGGGAATTAAAGAATCTAGTCTTTGATCGGACCATGCCCTTGGCTTTATAACAACATCTGAACTCCTTGCTTAATAGTACGGTGGCTTACTCTTTGTAAACTGAACATTTTAAAAAATAAAGATTAAAGATTATTGGAAATGTTTTCTATAGTGGACAGAACCATGTATACAGTAGACTGTATGGACTTGAATACTATTTTGATTCTTGGACGAGATAATAACATTAGTTCCTTATTAATAAAGGGGGGATAGAAGTCATTACCTACTTCCCAGGGGTGGTTTTGAGGATTAAAAAAGAAAGTGCATGCCTAGCATTTAGAATAGTGCCTAGTATGTAGAGAGTACCAGATAAATCTTAGATACTCTCATTGCTAGATTAAATTTAGAATTTTTTCAAAATTTTTAATCTAGTTAATCAATGAGCTACAACCTGATTAAATGTCTATGTGTCAAAATGAGCACTAAATCTGCTTAAATGTTTATGTGTCAAAATGAGCACTAAATCTGCAAATAATTATCAGCACTAACACCTAGCTCCATGCTCAGCTAGTAAGTAAATGTTTGCTAAATGAGAGATTGGGTGAGTACATGGCAAAATCATGCTTAATAAGAAGTTGAAATTAGGTAGGTAGCTGTAACCAATCATTGTCTTCTAGAATGAGATTTAAAAATACTAATATAAACATGTTGGAATATTAACTCGCTAATGATTTAATGAACATACATGTATTTTTATTAAAAGTTCTAACTTTAATTCTGGTTTGAAATTCTCCTTTCTTATTTCTCTACCAGGGAAGAAGGATTGGAGACAAAATGAGAGCAACTTAAAAGTAAATATCATTAATTAATTCAAAATTGACTTTATTGCTATAGTTGCAGAGTCAGTATGGGGGCTTAAACCGTATTTTTCATTCACTGTACTAATACTGTGCATTTGAAAGCCTATTTAATCTAAAAGAAAAAGAAAAGCTGCTGCTGCATTGTGTCTAATTGCTGTGCTGGCACATCTCCAGATGTGCCACTTTCTCAGTATGAGCAATTTCTCAAGTCCTGGCTCGAGTTCAGAACGATTTTTGTAGAACATCTCATATAAGTTCCAGATTCTCTTCACTACCACCTGCCTCCACTTCAGTACACCTACATAAGTGTTGCACTTTTTTAGAGAAGGGGCGATTCCAGTCTTGCAAGTGTGAAGCACAGAGGAACGGCTCTAATGGACCACACACAGGCTAACTTTGAGCTAAAACACACACACACACACACACACACACACACACATTAATTTCTTTCAATTTTTTGGGGGGGTTAAGTTTTTCCAGAGATAAAGTCTTGCTGCGTTGTCTAGGCTGTATTGCATTAGCTAATCACAAGACATGCTCATAGCTCACTGCAGCCAGGAACTCCTGGGTTTAAGCAGTTCTTCCAGGTCAGTCTCCCAAATACAGGCACACATCACCACTCTAGGCCTATTCATTTCTTGACTGATACAAGATTCCTTCCTTCTCAGTTATCCACGATAGTCTGGTATCAGACTATCATTAGCCTCATCATACCCATAAGATCCTATATTTTCTTTGCGTACTTTTGATGGTAAATAAAGACAAAAACATATTTTTTAAGGGGCATATTTACAGTATTACATAGTAGTACAACTGTAGAACTAGATTGCCTGGCTTTTAATCCCATTTCCGTCACTTACTGGCCATATAAACTTGGGTAAGTTCTTTGGAACTCAGCCTTCTTATCTATAAATGGAGATGAGGCTAGAACACCCCCATCTTGGAGTTAGTGTAGAGACAAAATGATTTGTGAAGCACTTTGAACAATGTGTTGCATATGGTAATGTTCTAAGTTTTTTTTTTAATTGTTGGAGATTCATTGAAGGTACAAAGCACCAGGTTACACTGATTGCTTGTGTCAGATAAAGACCCTCCCATAATAGTGTTTTTAATAATAATCGTTAGCTGTCTAGTGAATGGCCTAAACTGATATACCACACTTGGTTATCATATTGTACAGTCACAAGTACTGGTCTGAAGAAAGATATAGGGTGAACACCAATTTCATAGTTTTACATGTCTTTTGGTTCTAATTTCAAGTCATTCCTCTACACGGATTTATTCAGTTGTATATCCCCAGGGATAAAGTAATGAGGCTGTGGCTCTGTACGTTTTCTTGGTGGGGTTGCAGCTGGTAAACAGAGTTCCAAGCTGCACTCTTCCAATTCAATTTGGAGTATCCTTAGGTATTTAAAAGTCTAACTTTATGTTTCACATCTTTCCTTACCTATATTTCAGAAATCTGTTAGAAGTAAATGGTGCATACTTATCTGTTAAGTGGAGTATGCAGTGTTCTGAGTTTTCTTTATAGTATTAAAATGATCTTAATGGTTGGTACATTTGCCAGACCTAACAAATCAAAGCATACCATGAACGAGGGAGCGTGATAAAGGCTTTGACACTTGGGCTCGACTCTGTTTTGTCACTTACTAAAGTATGCAACTTTTACTTTGTTACTGAGTCCCTCTGAGCTTCAATTTTCTCATGTTTAATAGAATGCAATAGCTTGCTAAATTGCTGTGAGGATTAGATATAATGATGTATGCTGAACACCTAGGACAGTACCTGCCTAATACATAGAATGTCATAATAAATATTTGTTCCTTTTCACATGTATTCATTTTGGGTTCTAGCTGTCATAAAGCAATGCTACATTTACTTGGAGGTTAGGTAAGCTCAGCTCTTGGATAGAGCTGGTATCCCAGAAATATATTTCAATTGCTTCTTCAGTGCAAATAACCATCATAAATCTCATGCAGTTCACTCAGTAGGCCAGTACAAGTCCTTTAGAGTCTGTACAATAAGGCAGCACTTTAGGATCATGAAGGCCATTTATAGCAACAGTAGACATGTGGCAGAGCGTAGAGACAGATGTACAGGTTACAGCTATTTTGAGAAACAATAGACAGTTCTTCAGGTCTTAGTAGGCCTGGAATGCCTCAATCCCTTTTACCATATTCAAGTGTATGGTGATACCATTGAGTCATTAGAAAAAGGATCGATTATGTTGTGTGTCCTTGATGAAAGAATTCAAGGATGAATGTAATATTTTCTAGAAAGATCTCTATGAAAAAAATCATTGTGGTTTAAATGCTATTTTGGTTCTTCAGTGAATAAACTTTAGTTATCTGGAAAATCAACTTTCAATGAATGAACCTTGTTTCCCAAGAGTATCAAATAAATGAAAAATTAATGTATAAAATGAATTCTGATTACGATCTTAAATCTATCCTCGGGCAATTCAGATGACTTTTTATTGCTACATATCCAAATTATTTTTGAAAAAAAAGCATAGTATTATTTTTCAATTTGTCTACACAATTAAGACCTAGAGTAAATCTAACCTGAGCTAGATATCCTTGAAGAAGAGCTATCCCTTCATAGATGCTAATTTAATTGTAAATTTCCTCATTTCAGATTGAAGTGGTGCATGGTTGCCAGGAGAAGAGAAGTTCTGGTCAATCCTCCAGTTTGGAAAGCGATAATAGTTTGGATGTCTTAAAGAAGTATTATTTATTTATTTATTTCTATAAGCTCACATACTCATTTATGTGTGGGAGACTCTGGTTCAGTGTTCAAGGCCAGTGTACTTAGAATTTTGAGTTCACAGAATGGGTTTTTACTAGGTGTGATAAAAAGTACAGGTATCAGAAATCCTGAACTAAACAGACCTATGTTTATGTGATTTGAGGAAAATTAGACTTTTTCAGAATTTTCATCTCCTTCATTTCCCTACAGACTGGAAAAGAAAACAAAAATTTTTGTTTGTTTTTTTTTTTTTTGAGACAGAGCCTCAAGCTGTCACCCTGGATAGAGTGCTGTGGTATCTCCACAGCTCACAGCAACCTTCAATTCCTGGGCTCAAGCGAGTCTCCTGCCTCTGCCTCCCAAGTAGCTGGGACTACAGGCGCCCGCCACAACGCCCGACCAGTTTTTGGTTGCAGCTATCATTGTTGTTTGGCGGGTCCGGGCTGGATTCGAACCTGCCAAGTAAGGTGTACATGGCTGGCGCCTTAGCCTGTTGAGCCACAGGCACTGAGCCTGTTTGTTGGTTTTTTAAGTTTCTTTTCGTCTTATTTTTAATTGACTTAATGTACTTCTTTATGGAATGTAGTGTATTTCATTCAACACACGTATATAATGTGTAATGATCAAATCAAAGTGGTTAGCATATCCATCACTCCATTTAGCTTTTACTGAACTATAATTGACAAAATTCTATATATTTAAATTATCTAATGTGATACTTTGATATATGTATATATTGTGAAATGATTAACATAATCAAGTCAGTTAATACATCTGTTACCACACAGATACCTTTATTTTTGTCATGAGAACAGTTAAGATCTACTCTTAGTAAATTTCAGTATACATACAAAAAAACAAGTGTAATTTCTTATTTTGATGATAAAATCCAAAGCATTAGTAGTTCCTATGCATTAACTACTTTTCTCGTCAACAATTAATAATATTTACAATGTAAATAATTCTCAAGTAATAAAATAAGTATGGTCTTTTCATTTTAGATATGTCCTAAATGAGCTGATACAGACCGAGAGGGTGTACGTTCGAGAGCTGTTTACTGTTTTGTTGGTGAGTGACTCAAGTTGTATTTTTCCCATCTTTTCGTAAATGATCCATTGCTTCATTGATTAGAAAGAGTGTAGGGAAATCTTCTATTTCAGTCTCCTTCCTTGGCTGTCACATGGCAGCAGTGTGTATTTCCTCTATTGTTTAAGGCTACATGTCGGTTAAATGTGTATATTCAAGTTCTTCCTGAGTAGTGAGAATGATTGATTGGGAATTTATATTCATTTTCTCAGGGAGGCAGCGGATTGTTACACTTATCCCCAGGGTACTATTTAGAGATTGTGATGTATAGAATTTAGAATGGGATAAAAGTATTCATTTGACAGAAAAGTCATAATGTTAGTTTGGTCTTAAAATCTTAAACACATTGCCACTTCAGGGAAACATTGACGACCTGTAATATATTTTTTCATACTTAGAGTTTCTTTTTTGTTTCCTGTACTACAAGATACTCTGAAGACCAAAGAGTTGTCACTTTATTCTGCCTATTGAGTGGAAAATATTGACTTTCTTGTCCTGCCATCTAAAAAAGGAAGTCATGGATAACTTTGGAAAATAGTTCATTTGAATGTTAAAATTCAAACAACTTAACCCACAAATCCCCTATATATTCTGCTGTGCCCATACCTTTGGTGGTCCAATCAAATGTGAAAGTACATTTTTTATTTTTTTATTTTTTTGAAAGTATATTTTTTAAATACATAAATGTATTTTTTTGGATAGGGCTATAGAGCAGAGATGGATAATCCAGAGATGTTTGATCTTATGCCACCTCTCTTGAGAAATAAAAAGGATGTTCTCTTTGGAAATATGGCAGAAATATATGAATTCCATAATAGGTATGTATTAATAATTGCTGAATTGAATATTTCTTTTTCATGAAATTATTTAAAGGGCTGTTGACTGATTTTTTTTTTTCTCTATAATTTCACAGCATTTTCATGAGCAGCCTGGAAAATTGTACTGATGCTCCTGAACGAGTGGGACCTTGTTTCCTGGAAAGGGTTAGTTAACTTGTTATTTTTTAATATATGAGTACAGGCCACCAAAATAGCAGCTCATTTATAAGACTAGATTTGGAGATAAGATAGGTATTTTTTTATGTCTTTGTATTTTTAGAAACAATCACTCTAGCAAGTATTTAATGCCAAACCACATTTTTTTGTAGAAACTGACACACTGGGGTATTCAGAGCGTGCAAATGCTCATTGTATTCTGTGGTATCAATGCTTCAGTGGCTCAGCTAATGGCCACTGACCCCTGGGTCATCCTAGAATTCACAGGACCCCCCCCCCCCCGACTATGAAAACGTGACAGTAGTGATCATCTTAGTAAAACCATTCTGGGTTGCTTAATTTTTTGCCTAAAAGATGCTTTGTGACATTCCCCTCTAATACATGTAGAGTCTTAGAATCCAATCTGTTCTGGCTTTTAGCCACCAAGGCATCTATCACAGGAACTTCACAAAAACAGAGCCCTTGATGATTCTTCAACAAAATCATTCAGGGAGGCTCATTATTCAGTGTCCCAAGAGTGTGCTTAGTACAACTGACTTCCCAGGTTAGTGATCATCCTCTCCTCTGTTAGAGTTTTCCCTCAGGATATTCTTTGCATATGCTCCCTTGCTTATCTAGTTCTTCCTCCTCCTGAAAGATCAGTTTTGTCTTGATTTGGGAATTAATTCGATAGAGATGATTGTTGAAAACTTCAAAATAGATATCCCAGAAAATATTTATGAAACGAGAAGAGAATAAGGCTAAGAAAGAAGTGTATCATTACCTTTCTCAATATGTTCTACCTTTAAACACGTTTAAGCTATGCCTGAATGCTTCCCTACCTTCCTCAAACAACAGTGGCCTATATTCCCGTCAGATTCTGTAGTATGTAATATGTATCTTCCTCATTGGAGAGTTTATGTTTACTGTGCATCTTTATATATATACAGGAATTCTCTTCCCAACTTGGAGGGAAGCCCTTTAAGCCAGGATTCATAGCTTACATATTTTTGTATCTGTCATAAGATCAGAGTTCTTGGCACCCAGTAGTAATTTAATAAATGTTTATTGATGATGTATTCATTTATTTACTAATCTGCTGTGCACCAAGTGCTGTGTTAGGCAATATGGATACCAAGCCCAAGAAAATTTAGATATAAAAAATAGGGAAATCATTAATTGTGTACAGAGCGAGTTGCCCTATATTAGAGATAGCCAAAGGGCCCTAGAGGGCCCAGAATTAGTGTATTTTACATAGACTGGTAGTAAAAACAATGACTTTATAGAATGATGGCTCATGAGATGAATGTTAAAGAATAAGTAGGAGATAGCCTATTAGATGAGGGTCAGAGAAAGATGAAGAGAGAAGAGGAAGAGGAACAGAAAATAACACAGGCAGAAACCTACATGGGTTATGCTATAATTATAATGTCCCAGTGAACCAAGGACTGCTGGCCCTAAAGTGGAAGTTAGCTGTTCATTCACTAGGGAACTGAGAGACTAATTACGTAGAAAAAATATATTTCTTTGTACCTTATTAGCTCATAGTTATGAGAAAAAAGTCTGTTTTTATAGTTGAGATAGAAAAGGCTTTTCTTCATCTAAGTCTCAAGCTTGGTAAGTGGAAGTTCTGATACCACTTGGATAATTATGCATCCCTCCACCAGGTCCAATGAACATTTTGTTCTTGAAAAGAGGTCTCCTGACCAGCTGCTGCTACAGCCGGCCCTTTAGGTCACATTCCCTGGGATGCTTGGCCATACCTCCTCTTGGTCAGCCTTTCTTGATAACAAAGGTTCATGTTCACAAGTTGGTAATATGCTTGAATTTGCTGTTTATCACAGAAAGATGATTTTCAGATGTATGCAAAATACTGTCAGAATAAGCCCAGATCAGAAGCAATTTGGAGAAAGTTCTCAGAATGTGCCTTTTTCCAGGTAAAGTAATTATTCAGGTATTGGATGTACTCTTTCGGGAAGATATTGGGATATTTCCTATTTATAAATTTATTTTCAACTTTAAGTTATACATGCATATAAGTTAAAGAGCAATTCTACCCTTTCCAAAACCCTTCCACATGTACACGTGTATAAATACACATAAATAAATATTTGCTGCTCCCTAGAGGCAACTGCACTTTCAGCTACATCTTTTGGTATTTACTTTGATATCTCCAAATGACATGCTTATCTTTCTCCTTTCTACTGTAGAGGGGGCAATTTTTCTCTCTTTTCATTATTCCTACCCCTCCACCACCACATACACAAATGATTTTCTTCCAATATAGTTATATTGTAATTTTCATTAGATTGATATACTAAGGTAGTTTACTAACACTGTGACTTCTCTGCTCAAATGAGTCATGTGATATATAACATGGTTTGTTTTTCCTTCCCTTTCATTTACCTTGCAATTGTCTTTTTACTCAGTTTCCTAGGTTCTTATCCTTATTCTCCCCCAGGCTCTCCCAGTTGTGAGTAATAAAAACCTCTTCTCAGTAAATTGAAATACATTTTGTTTCTTCTGAATTTCATCTTGAAGAAATCTTCCCTGTAATTTTCTGATCTGCACATCTAGACACACTAGGCCTGTTCATAGCTGTTCTTTGGGGATCTTGGTGAATTTCACCATTGGGATTCTTTTCACTTGTCTGTTCTCTAGAGTCTCTTGCTTCAAAGGTGTCTTCATTTTTCTTGTTTATCGCTCTTGTTTGGTGGAACACATCCTCCAGTAGTTTTAATGAGAAAGTGTGCACAGTAGGTAAAAGTTTTTGAGTGTGTGTGTACGTGTCTGCAAATGTCCTCATTCTCCCCTAACACTAGGTTGCTAGTTGGCTGGCTGTAGAGTTATATGTAAGGAACACTTATATTCATATTCGGAGAAGAGATGATAGAAATTGCAAGAAAAAAAAAGAAAAATAATTATACTCAGAATTTTGAAAGTATATCTCCATTGTTTTCTCACTTCCATTGTTGCTATTCACAAATTTGATGCTATTTTGATTTGGTTTTCCTTTGCAGGTGATTTAATTTTTGTCTTCTGAAAGCTTATGGTAACTTCTTTCATCCTCAGAATTCAAATGTTGGCACTATCATCACCCATTATCTAGTCTTGTGGTGATCACTTGATTTTAGAAACACCTGTTCAAATTTACTCAGTTTTTTTTTTTTTTATTTCCTCCATCCAATTTTCTCCATTCTCACTTTCTGGAATTTCTATTGTACAGGTGTTGGATGTCTCTAATTATTTTATCTCTTCTATTATCCATTCTTTGTCTTGTACCTCTACTTTCTGGAGTTTATATTCCAGGCCTGCTATGGAGAATTTCATTTCTGCCATTATATTTTTAATTTTGAAGAGCCCTCATTTTATTTTGCTCCCCCAATATTTCTTTTAATAGAATCCTGTTTTCATGTATTCAAAATCTTCATTTATATACTCAAGGATAATAATAGATTTTCATTTAAAAAATAGCCTTCTTCCTACATGGTTTCTGTTGTCTTCAAAAAAATTTAACTTTTTTTACTTTACTTGGTTCTTGTCACTCATCTTACCTGCAGTCCTTAAATGTCTAATGATACTTGTCTGTCTACTTATGTTAAGAGTAAGCATTGGAGAGCTCATTAGAAGTATCCTGTGCATATGTGGGTTTATTGACCACAATCCTCATTATCGAGTGATGTGTCTTAGCCTATTTCCTTACTGGTAATCCCCAATATTAGTATTTTTAGGTCCTTGTTCTTAAGTTGGTCAGATTCCCTAAATTGCTACCTTGGGTATAAGGATCTGGCTGCCAGCGTTGTGGTAGCTAAGTAAAGTGTGTGGCAGGGGAAGGTTGCCAGTCCCTAACTCCTTGCTTTCAGTATGGTGCTCTGTCCTCAGTTGGACCTTATCTCCTTTATTCTAATACCTTCCATTTTATTTTTTCCAGATAAACATCCATTCTTCTGCCAGGGTAGAGAAGGGCAGCCATGCAGTTGTGAAGAGTGGTATAGTTATCTGAGAAGCTTACTGCTTTTTCTTGAGCTTTTTATGCCCATTTAATTTTTTAATTTTTTTTTTTGGTAACAGCTTTATTGAGATATAATTCAAATACCATAAAATCCACCCTTTTAAAGTATAAATTTTAGTGATTTTGGAATATTCACAAGGTTGTACAACCATCACCACAAGCAGTTTAAGAATATTTTTATTACTCAAAAAAAAAAAAAAAAAATAAACCCTGTACCTTTTAGCAGTCCCTATTTATCCCTAATACCTACAGCCCTAGGCAACCATTGATCTACTTATTTTCTGTATTGATTTGCCTATTCTAGACATTTCATATAAATGGAACCATATATATGTGGTCTTTTGTGTTTAACTTCTTTCACTTAGCATAATGTTTTCAAGGTTCATTTATGTTTTAGCAAGTATCAGCTTTTTATTCCTCTTTATGGCTGAATAACATTCCACTATTTGGATAGATCACATTTCATTTATCCATTCATTAGGTGATGGACATTTGTGTTGTTTCCACCTTTTTGTTATTGTGAACAATGCTGCTATGAAAGTTTTTGTGTAGACATGAATTTTCATTATCTTGAATATATACTTGGGGGTGAAATTACTGGGTCATATGGTAATTCTATGTCTAACTTTTTGAGAAACTTCAGTACTATTTTCCAAAGTTACTGTGCCATTTTACATTTCTATCAGCAATGTATGAGGGTAGCGATTGTTCCACACCCCCATCAACACTTATTCTCTAATTACTTCTTAAATAGACTTTGAACAGCCATCCTTCTTTGAACCTCACCCTCATCTCCCACTTTCAAAGGTACTTGGTCTGTAATCTGGAGTCTTTGTGGAGACGAATGACATAAATTGATTTGTTCCTTGGCTTTTCTCTCTGCCAAGGTGAAATTCACTTTGCTCCAGTGTGCTTAGTTTTTCACCACTTGTTAGTTTAGTTTTCACTTTCTAAATTTTGCAGAAGTCTTCTCCTTTCTTGCTTTCTCTGTAACTTTTGCTTCTTTCCTTTGAGAAACAACTTTTTCATCATTTTAGTTGAGCTTCACAAATGAGGAGTTCTAAATGCATGTATCAGTCTATCATATTTAACTATAAAGTGATAATTTTGTTTGAATTAGGTTGTGTATTGGAATTTTTAATTTAAATTTTTATTAAATCATAACTGTATACATTTATGGGGTACAATGTGATGATTTGATATACAGTGTGGAATGCTTAAATTAAACTTACTAACATAACCGTCACCTCACTTATTTTTTGTGGTAAGACATTTATAATTTACTCTTAGTTATTTTGAAGGTTAGCCTTGCATTGTGCACATTAGGCGAGATCCCACCGAATGCCCTCCCTCCTCCCACCAACTCTCTCCTCCCCCTTTCTTCATACCCAGAGGGGGGCCCTAAATCTTCTTCAGGTACATCCTTCCCTAATCCTTTTTTGTTCTATACTTCTTGTACACACATGTCATCCTAACTAGCTCTATCTTGCCCTAATTATGGGCCCTACAATGTTCCCAGGATCCAGTGTCATGACCCTTATGTTGATAGTGGCAGTGGGCCAATTACTGGATGAAATATAGCATGAGGGCTGTATTTTTCTTGTGATATTAAAAAATTCTGTTCTCATATCCAGTCTGATTTATATTCAGTACAACCTCTTTCTTTTCTGGGCCTTGGCTTGTAGAGCTTATCTTTTTGTTAACTTTTTTAGATATATTGAACTTTTTAATCATATTAATGCATAGTCATTCCTTGCTTTCTCACCTTTTAAGAATTCAACATCAATGTGAATTTATACAGTATGTGAAAACTTTTAAATCTTTAAAATGTTGGAATTTTCTACCTTTCAAATCCTTGAAATGCTGTTTACTATAGTTTCTACGACATACTGTCTTATAATTTCCTTACCATATGTAACTGAATTTTCTGATTAGTTTTCTTTGAGATTTAATCAATGAACACTTGGCATTTTCACAGATTCATGTCCTAATTTAAATTTATTGATAATTATCTTTCAATGACAGGAATGTCAAAGAAAATTAAAACACAGACTTGGTCTGGATTCCTATTTACTCAAACCAGTTCAGCGAATCACTAAATATCAGTTATTGTTGAAGGTAATTATATAAAACATTTATTTCCTTCTTTACTTTCTTTTTGGGGTCATATATGGCAAAGCAATTAAAAAGGCAGTAGCTGGACTAGAAAGCACTAGAATTAGGTAGGCTCAGTAACTAGGAGGGCTGAATTTAGCAGTAGAATTAATGCAACATGCTCCTTCGATTCACTGGGGCTGTGCAAATGTCATAAGCATAGATGTTAGGCTGGAATATCTGGACTCTTACCTATTTAATTCTTCACACAAGTTGTGTTGCTTTATGCATAATATTTTCCAGAAGAACCTTTAATAAATATTGTGAAGAAGAACTAAACATTTCTTATAGTTTTGAGGCTATATGTCATATGGGCCTTCTCAATGAGAAATGGAAATGACTTAAATCGTGTATTAAGTATAAATACAACATAGCTCATTTTAAAATGCATTTTCATAATGTTTCATGCTATATGCATCATGGATAAAACAAATATGTAGAAGATGAAAAAAATGTGTAATCGCCTTAAAAACTAATCTCAGTAGTGATTATTCTTTAGCTCCAAAGTGTTGAATGTCCTTTGTTTTATATTGTTCAGTCACCATTCTACTTCTTTCCCAAGTTTTAAATTGTTATTAAAAATAGTATTAACTTGACAAAGCGTATATAAAAGAAATTACTCCAAAAAGTAATTTATCATTACTTTAACATTATCTTCAAATTCCTACTTGAAAGCATGTTAGCCAAAAGCTTATTCATCTTCACTAGCTATTAATATCTGCCTAATATTGGTTTTATTCCTGATTTTTAATTACAGGAGCTATTAAAATATAGCAGAGAAAGCGAAGGAACTACTCAGTTAAAAGAGGCGCTTGACACAATGCTGGATTTACTGAAGGCAGTTAATGACTCCATGCATCAGGTTGCAATAAATGGCTATATTGTAAGTAGATGTTAATAATTGTTGAAATTTTAGGAGGTCAACATGTCAATATCCCTTTCCTTTGCTTCTGGAACCAATTGAAAAATAACATGTAAGAAGTAGATAAATGTAGATCAGAATGTTAGCATTATTACTGATAATGCTAAGTGGAGAATTGGCTTCAGATCAGCAGCCAAATGGATTTGTAAGATTCCTCTTGTCCTCAGCAGCCTGACACCGAGCACCACCCACACACCGCGCCCCCCCAAAACACGCACACCCCCACAAAGACAAAACAAGACACAGCCCCAACGCGCCAGCTAAAA
>CAUYRH010124230.1:0-19366 GCA_963574655.1 Perodicticus potto | reverse complement strand
GAGGAGGCGGCAGGTCCGCCAGCTCCACTGAGCTGGCTAGGGTGCCAGATGTCCTGCATCAATTCTCCCTCTCCGAGTAGAAACCCCAACTGCTGTTAGGGAAAAGGGGCGAAGACTCGATCTAACTGCTTCCTGCTGGGTCGACGCCCGGCTATTTTTATGTTGCAGTTTATCTGGGTCAGGGTCCAGACTGCCGCCCTTGGTTTATGGGGCTGGCACCTTACCCACTGAGCCACAGACGCCGCCCAATACACTGGAATTCTTTGTGTTTGTTTGTTTTTTCTGAGGCAAGAGTCTCAGTCTGGATAGCTTAAGCAGTCCTCTTGCCTTAGCCTCCCAAGTAGCTGGGACTGCAGGTGCCTGCCATAACACCTGGCTAGTGTTTGTATTTTTATTTTATTTATTCTTTTTTTTTTGAAAGAGTCTCACTATGTCGCCCTTGGTAGAGTACATGGCATCACAGCTCACAGCAACCTCAAACTCTTGGGCTTAAGTGATTCTCTTGCCTCAGCCTCCCAAATAGCTGGGACTACAGTGACCCGCCACAACAACTGGTTATTTTTTGGTTGCAGTTGTCATCGTTGTTTAGCAGTCCTGGGCTCAAACCCGCCAGCCTCGGTGTATGTGGCTGGCACCCTACTTACTGAGCTATGGGCACTGAGCCTGTTTTTTTTTTTTTTGCAGTTTTAGGCTGGGACTGGGTTTGAACCCACTACCTCTGACATATGGGGCCAGCATCCTACTCCTTTGAGCCACAAGCACCGCCCCTGAGCCTATATTTTTATTTCATTTCATTTCATTTCATTTCATTTCTTTATTTTATTTTATTTTATTTTATTTTTAAGACAATCTCACTCTATCACACTGGGTAGAGTGCCTGGGATCATAGCTCACAGTAAACCTCAAACTCTTGAGCTTAAACAATCTTCTTGCCTCAGCCTCCCAAGTAGCCAGGACTACAGGCACCCGCCACTATACCCAGCTACTTTTCCTATTTTTACTAGAGATGGGAATCTCTAATCTTGCTCAGTCTTGTCTTGAACTCCTGTGCTCAAGCAATCCATAGGCCTCGGCCTCCAAGAGTGGTAGGATTACAGGCATGAGCCACTGTGCCCAGCCTACACTGGGATTATATCAGCATTTACCAGAGGATCCACATAGTATCTCCATCTGTCATCAGATACTTCCACACACTGGCTATGCTAGATAATATTGGTTTGCTCATATGGCAGGAAAGCTTAATCTGCAGCCTGGGCCTGCTGCAAAATCTTCTCTTGCTTTGGGACCTACTCAAAATTGGTTCTAGGACAGAGCAATACAAATGTAAGGTACTTTGCCTATAAAATCGAAGGAGGCCCAAATACTTTACCTTTTTCTTAGCAGCTAAGGGCACAATGTGCAGCAACTTGCCTTTCGTTGTAGAGGGGATATTCTTTTTTTTTTTTTTTTTGAGACAGAGTCTCAAGCTGTTGCCTTGGGTAGAATGCTATGGCCTTATCATAGCTCACAGCAACCTCCTACTCTTGGGCTCAAGCTATCCTCTGGCCTCAGTTTTTCTTTTTCTTTTTTTTTTTTTTTTTTTTTGAGACAGAGCCTCAAGCTGTCACCCTGGGTAGAGTGCTGTGGCATCACAGCTCACAGCAATCTCCAACTCCTGGGCTCAAGCAATTCTCCTGCCTCCGCCTCCCAAGTAGCCAGGACTACGGGCACCTGCCACAAAGCCCGGGTATTTTTGGGTTGCAGCTGTCATGTTGTTTGACGGGCCCAGGCTGGATTCGAACCCGCCAGCTCAGGTGTATGTGAGCCACAGGCGCCGAGCCCAGTTTTCTATTTTTATTTTATTTTTATTTATTTATTTATTTTTGAGACAGTCTCACTTTGTCACCCCTGGTAGAGTGCTATGGCGTCATAACTCACAGCAACCTCAGACTGTTAGTCTCCAGCAATTCTCTTGCCTAAGCCTCCCAAGTAGCTGGGACTATAGGCACCCACCACAATGCCCAGCTATTTTTTTTTTTTAAAGACGGAGTCTTGGCTGGGCGTGGTGGCTCATGCCTGTAGTCCCAGTGCTGTGGGAGGCCGAGGCGGTGGATTTCCTGAGCTTGGAGGTTTGAGACCAGCATGAGCTGGAGTGAGTCAGAGTAAAACCCTGTCTCTACCAAAAAAAAAAAAAAAAAGCCGGGCATTGTGGCGGGCGCCTGTAATGCCAGCTACTTGGGAGGCAAAGGGCAAGAGAATCGCTAAAGGAAGAAAGGGGGAAAAAAAGAAAATTAAAAAAAAAACTTCAAACTAAGAAGAGTGAAAGCCAGCTGAAATTGAAAGCAAAAAAAAAAAAGGCAGTCTTGCTCTAACTCAGACTGGTCTCGAACTCATGAGCTCAGGCAATCCACCCACCTCAGCCTCCCAGAGTGCTGGGACTACAGGCATCTTCAACAATGCCCAGCCAGTTTTTCTATTTTTAGTAGTGACAGGGTGTCTCTTTTGCTCAGGCTGCTCTCAAACTGGTGAGCTCAAACAATCCACCTGCCTCAGCCTCCCAGACTGCTAGGATTACAGGTGTTAGCCACCGCTCCCAGCCTAGAGAAGATATTCCTATGTGTCACATACCACTGGACTCTCAGCAACTTCACCAAAGTGATAAGACCTAAATTTTCTTGAAGTTTTGCTCCCATCCTCTGGCATGCGTGTGTCTTACTAAAGCATCTAGGGTTCATGATACTCTTGCTCACTAAATCCTATCAATGTGATGTCTTTATTGTAATGGACCACCATCATGCCCTGTAAAACAGTCAGAAATCAAGGTCTCTGCAAATTAGATTATAGAGAGAGCTGTAGACTTGGCATGGCCCCGAGGAAAGACATTGAGGGTGTGCTGCTGCCCCTGTGAGGTGAAAGCAATATGCCTGGGATGGTACTCGTCAAGTGAGACCGAGAAAAAAATCATTTGCCATATCATCAGCTGTAGTAGCTGGAGCTGCATACTGATTTGCTTCAGTAACAGAAGCCACATCTAGAATAGCAGCTGCAATTGAGTCATATGATGAAGTGCATAATAATATACAGGACTCATCTTTCTCAGTAGGTTAAACAGGCAAGTTAAAAAGGGAGGTGATAGGAATTATTATCCCTGCATTTTTCAGGTCTCTGATGTTGGTACCTGTCTGCAATAACCCCAGGGTATGGCTTTTAGTTTGCTCCTTTGGAAGGAAAGAACAGTTACAAGGCTTCCATCTGAACGTTCTTACTCTATTATCTCACTCTACAGGTCATGGAGTTAATATGTATACCTTCCAGTTGCTGTATGTTTATTCCAACTATGCATTCAGAAACTGGAGAAATAACCACAGTTAGTTACCTGGAATCACTATAATGTACTACAACTCAAGCTGGCTTTACCCTATGACTTCTATGTCTTTTCCATTCACTCTGGAAAGTGGTTCCTGATCCCTCTGGGGTAATAAATTGGGAGAAAGAAAGGAGAGGAAGAATTCAGGGATGAATTGTTGGCTGTGTCACAGGGTCCTTCCTCCTGAGGACCCATCCTTCCCTTCATTCAAGGACCTGTGGAATGGCTATACACACACTAGATGAAAGGCTGTGACTTTCCATAGTGGTGACGCAAATCAGGTCTCTGCTTGCCTGAACTAGAGTATTTCTAATTTCCACCCTGGTGAGTGCAAGCTAAGTTCAAGAAGGAAGTCAAGATGTGCGTAATGGTGGATGGGGGTTTTAAAGGCCAGAAGATTTGGGGTGTACATTCCTTTTCCTGGGTAGGACATCTGTCTGAAGGGTGACAGTTGGTCCATTCACCTTTCCTAGGTGGGACATCCAATTTGGGCAGGTCAATTCTATTTAACTCTATCAGATGGTTCTCCAACTCTATTCAGGTTAATACAAAAGATGTAAAGTCTCCATCTTTTCTTAGAACTCCATGGTATATACATATACACCACAGTTTATTAACCCATCGTATTATACTCCATGATGTGTGTGTATGTGTGTGTGTGTATATACACATATATATATATCAATGTGTGTATTACACATATATATATCAATGTGTGTATTATATGTATCAATGTGTGATATACATATATATATCACAGTTTATTAACCCATTGTATTATACTCCGTGGTGTGTGTGTATATATATGTGTGTGTGTGTGTGTGTGTATATATGTGTATATATATGTGTGTGTGTGTGTGTGTGTATATATGT
This sequence comes from Perodicticus potto, assembly GCA_963574655.1. Lineage (NCBI taxonomy): Eukaryota > Metazoa > Chordata > Mammalia > Primates > Lorisidae > Perodicticus > Perodicticus potto. The sequence continues at coordinate 15,147 of CAUYRH010124230.1, read as the reverse complement.
ATACATATATATATGTACATCACAGTTTATTTTTTTTTTTTTGAGACAGAGCTTCAAGCTGTCACCCTGGATAGAGTGCTGTGGCATCACAGCTCACAGCAACCTCCAATTCCTGGGCTCAAGCGAGTCTCCTGCCTCCGCTTCCCAAGTAACTGGGACTACAGGCACCTGCCACAACGCCCAGCCATTTTTTTGGTTGCATCCGTCATTGTTGTTTGGCGGGCCCGGGCTGGATTCGAACCCACCAGCTCAGGTGTACGTGGCTGGCGCCTTAGCCCGCTGAGCCACAGGCACCGAGCCATACATCACAGTTTATTAATCCATTCACATGTTGATGGGCACTTGAGTTGATTCCACATCTTGGCAATTGTGAATTGAGTTGTGGTAAACATTCTAATGCATGTGTCTTTATGGTAAAACGATTTTTTTTTCTGGGTAGATGCCTAGCAATGGGGTTTCAGGATCAAATGGAAGATCTACGTTTAGTTCTTTGAGGATTCTCCATACTTCTTTCCAATGAGGCTATATTAGTTTGCAGTCCCATCAACAGTGTAAAAGTGTTTTTTTCTCTCCACACCCTCACCAGCATCTATAGCTTTGGGGCTTTGGCCAAACTTGCCGGAAATGAAAGCATCACTAGGCAGCATCTGATAATCTCTGACCCACGTGCCAGACTGGCTCTTGAAGGCACTCCACTCAGAAGCAGACACAATACGATGCCCCCTACCCACAACACGCTCTGCCAGTCAGGATCTGTCTTTCGGAGCTGTGGCATAATTTAGTTAAGCCCACTAATTTGCACCAGCACCTCAGGTCCCAGCCAGCAAGTAGTATTTCTTTCCTTTTCCTCTTAGATAGATTAAATAGATTCACCAAAAGTGAGAACTTGAGTAATGCCAAAAGGCTAGTAATCCTAGATTTGTTTCATCTTGTTTTTTGGGTTTTTTTTCCCCAGTAAGACTCTCCAGATAATTTTCCCCTTTGTTTTTTTTTCCCCAGTAAGACTCTCCAGATGATTTTCCCAGTGGCGTGTGGTCAGCCACTCAACATAGAAGTTCTAGCAACTCCTCAGGTTACCATGCACTCCATTGAGTGCTCTCAGGCATTGTATCGCAGAGAAAGACGTGGATTGGCTGTGAGTACAATTAAAAAGGCCAAACTGTACAAACCTTCTCTTTGTCTGTTTCTTTACCTCTAAAACCTACCATTCTTATAACATTTCACTGGAGTATTTTAACACAGCTCAAAATCTATCATTTGGGCGGGGCGTGGTAGCTCAGACCTCTAATCCCAGCACTCTGGAAGGCCGAGGCGAGTGGACAGCCTGAGCCAGAGCAAGACTCTGTCTCTAATAAAAACAGAAAAATTAGCCGGCTGTTATGGTGGGCACCTATAGTCCCAGCTTCTTGGGAGGTTGAGGCAAGAGAATCACTCAAGACCAAACAGTTTGAGGTTGCTGCGAGTTATGACACCACAGCACTCTACCCAGGGCAACAGAGTGAAGCTTTATCTTAAAAAAAATAAAAATAAAAAATTTGATCTTTCTTTCTTGGTTGTTTTTTTATTTTTTTTTTCCAGTAAAGTTACGCTGTGTGGCCCCACCACCAGTGGCTATTCACAGGTGTGATCATAGTGCACTACGACCTCCACTCCTAGACCTGGACCCAAGTGATCCTCTTGCTTCAGCCTTTACAGTAGCTGGGAATAAAGGCACATGTCATCATGCCCAGCCCAAAATCTTCTTTACCTTCCCATCCCTGGCTCTGTACTCCCTACAGATTTCTCTGATTTTTGGCAGCATGTGACATTGACAAGCGGTCATCCCTAACTTGATTGCTAAGCTCAAAATGGCCACTGACTCTTTAAGGCAGTGGTTCTCAACCTTCCTAATGCCTTGTAATGCCATGACCCTTTAATACAGTTCCTCATGTTGTAGTGACCACCAACCATAAAATTATTTTCGTTGCTACTTCATAACTGTAGTTTTGCTACTGTTATGAATTGTAACCTAAATATCTGATATGCAAGATGTATTTTCGTTGTTACACAGGGGTGGCGACCCACAGGTTGAGAACAACTGCTTTAAGGAATCTTCAGCAGGTAATGTGTGGTGGGGCTGCCACATCTTTCCTCCTCTCCCTTCCTAGGAAAGACTTATTATTTTAAGAAACAAGGTCTTTGGCCAGGTGCAGTGGCTTATGCCTGTAATCCTAGCACTCTGGGAGGCCAAGGTGGGTGGATGGCCTGAGCTTAGGAGTTTGAGACCAGTCTGAGCAAGAGCTAGAACTCGTCTCTAAAAATAGCCAGGTGTTGTGGCGGGCACCTGTAATCCCACCTACTTGGGAGGCTGAGGCAAGAGTATTGCTTGAACCCAAGAGTTTGAGGTTGCTGTGAGCTATGATGCCATGGCACTCTACCAAGGGCAACAAGTGAGATTCTGTCTCAAAAAAAAAAAAAAGAAAAGAAAAGAAAAGAAAGAAGGCCAGACATAGCAGCTCACGCCTATAATCCTAGCACTCTGGGAGGCCAAGGTGTAAGGATCCCTTGAGTTCAGGAGTTCAAGACCTGAACAGCCTGAGCAAGAGTGAGAACCCTGTCTCTACTAAAAATAGAAAAATTTAGCCAGGTGTCAGGGTGAATACCTGTAGTCCTAGTTACACAGGAGGCTAATACAGGAGGATTGCTTGAACCCAGGAGTTTGAGGTTGCTATGAGCTAGGCTGATGCCACAGCTCTAGACTGAGCAACAGAATGAGACTCTGTCTCAAGGAAAAAAAAAAAAATCTTTGCTTATAAATTCCCCCAGTTTAGGGTATATTATTACAGCCTCCCAAATGGACTAAGACATCATCTCCTGCACTAACCAAGCCAATTTTGTTGAGAGAAGTAACATACCCAACTAACAACTTCTTACCTAAGTCTTGTGAAAGTGGTGGCCATGTGACACAGTTCTATACAGTGATTTGGAGTGGGGTGTCTGAGGTAACTCCTCAGAGGACAGATAGGCTCTGCTAGCACCTGCCTTTGTTATATCGCTCCTTTCCTTCTTATACGTGCCTGAGACACAGTTAAAAGGAATGGGAGAGTCATGAAAGCAGCTACAAGAGCCATACACTAAGCAGCAGAAAGAAGCAGCCAGGAACAGGGGTGACATCTTTTGAGTTGTTGCCACAAGCCTGGATCATTTGCCTTCAGACGCTTTGTCACACGAAAGGAAAAGCCCCAGCTTAGGAAGGATAAGCTCAAGTATTCTATAACACTATAGATTTTATGTAATATATGTAATATATATAATTTTATATTATATATTATATAGAGAGACTGTAATCAACAACAATTTATTGTATATCCTCAAATAGGTAGAAAAGTAGTTTTGTTGTTGTTTAGGAGACAGGGTCTTACTCTGTCACTGGAGTGCAGTGGCATCATCACAGCTCACTACAACCTCAAACTCCAGGGCTCAAGCGATCTTCCTGCCTCAGCCTCCCAAATAGCTGAGACTACAGGTGTGTGCCACCATGCCTAGCTATTTTTTTCTATTTTGAATAGAGAGAGGGTCTTTCTCTTGCTCAGACATCAAGCAGTCGTCACACCTGGGCCTCCCACAGTGCTAGGATTACAAGTGCAAACCACCACAACTGGCCTAGAAAAGTAGATTATTAGTGGTTTCCAATACTAAGAAATGATAAATGTTTGAGGTGATGGATATATTAAATTGCCCCAATTTAATGATTACACATTTTATACAAGTATTGAAATATCACACTGTATCTCATAAATAGTATAAACATATAATGTTTATGTGTCAATAGATAATAAAAACAAAAAAGAAGAAAAAGAAGCCCTATCTTTATTGAGTCCCTTGTAGCTATATGCAATTTCTCTCTGACACACCAGTCTTTCAAAACACTTGGCTATGAAACGGAGGACAGGTAGACCAGTTAGTGCAGGAAGACGTGGAATTAGGAATAGCTTTGTAAGACAGGAAAGGCTAGGACTTATTAATTGTTGATAAGGAGGAGTTGGGGGAGGGGGCAAGAGAAAGAGAGAAAGAAGAAAGTTGAAGGCACCAGAGAATGGGAATGATTTATGAACTGCTCTATTGCTGTTTTAACAAATTACTACAAATGTAGTGGCTTATTACTACAATTGTTTATTATCCTCTAATTTTTCTGGGGTCAGGACTCCATACACATCCTAGCTGGGTCATCTGCTCGGAGTCTCAGAAGGCTGCAGTCAAGGGGTTGGCCCTGGCTGTGGTCTAATCTGAGGTTCAGCAACCTCTTCTAAGCTCATGTGCTTGTTTGCAGAATTTATTTTCTGTAGGTTGGGAATGTAACAAAACTTGAGTCCAGTCACCCAGTGCACAAACACTGACACCAGGATTCGCAGCAAGAGAAAGTGAGGCGTTTATTGCATGTCACCAAGCAAAGAGAATGGGCAGCTAATGCTTAAGATTTGAAATTCTGGCTCGGCTCCCGTACCACAGTGGTTGTGGCGCCAGCCACATGCACCAAGGGTGGCAGGTTCGAACTTGACCCGGGCCAACTAAACAACTGAAACAAAAAAAATAGCTGGGCGCCATGGTGCCTATAGTCCCAGCTACTTGGGAGGCTCAGGCAAGAGAATCACTTAAGCCCAAGAGTTGGAGGTTGCTGTGAGCTATGATGCCACAGCACTCTACTGAGGGTAACAAAGTGAGACTCTGTCTCAAAAAAAAAAAAAAAATTCAGGTCTCAAGCAAGTCTCTGGCCTCAGCCTCCCAAGTAGCTGGGACTACAGGTGTCCGCCATAATGCCTGGCCATTTTTAGAGGCAGGGTGTTGCTCTTGCTCAGGCTGCTCTCAAACCTATGAGCTCAGACAATCCACCCACCTCAGGATTACAAGCGTAAGCCATTGCACTAGGCCAAAATTTGAACTTCTCGATGGCTCACGAGTAAGGGTGTTTAAAGGTGGGGTACATTTCAGAAGAACAGAAGTCACAGGCAAAACTGTAAATAAATCAATACATAGAAATTATACACTGGCTTGGCTCAAAGACAGGTTATCTTTTTTATTGTACATTTTATTTTAGGCCAGGCATTGTGGTGGATGCCTGCAGTCCCAGCTACTCGGGAGACTGGGGCAAGAGGACCACTTCTGCCCAGGAGTTTGAGGTCACTATGAATTGTGATGCCACTGCACTCTAGCCTGTGGCAACAGGTGAGACTCTGTCTCAAAAAAAAAAAAAAAAAAAGGTTCAGTACCCGTAACGCAATGGTTACAGCACCAGCCAAGTACATCGAGGCTGGCGGGTTTGAAACCAGCCCGGGCCTGCTAGAAAACAATGACAACTACAACAAAAAGTAGCCGGGCGTTGTGGCAGCCGCCTATCATCCCAGCTACTTGGAAGGCTGAGGCAAGAGAATCGCTTAAGCCCGAGAATTTGAGGTTGCTGTGAGCTGTGATGCCACACTACTCTACCAAGGGCAACATAGTGAGACTCTGTCTCAAAAAAAAAATAAAAAAAGAAAGAAAGAAATTTAGAACAGTCCTTATAGTCCAATCCTCAGTTCCCACTTATGTGAGGTCCACATGCCAACAGTGGGCATTTTCTATCTGGTGGGGTTCCAGGTTTCTGAAAAACAAGTCAAGAATGTATGTTAAGGCTCGGCACCTATAGCTCAGCGGCTAGGGCACCAGCCACATACACCAGAGGTGGTGGGTTCAAACCTGGCCCCAAGCCTGCCAAGCAACAGTGACAACTACAACAACAAAATAGCTGGGTGTTATGGCGGGCGCCTGTAGTCTCAGCTACTTGGGAGGCTGAGGCAAGAGAATCGCTTAAGCCCAAGGGTTGGAGGTTGCTGTGAGCTGTGACGCCATGGCACTCTACCAAGGACAATATAGTGAGACTCTGTCTCAAAAAAAAAAGAATGTATGTTAAGATGCTACTTTTTAGTTTCTATAGGGAACTAAAATGCCTCTGATTCTGATTTGCTTGGGAGGCTATTGTTTAAATTATTACTATCTTATTGTGTATTTGGTTGCTCATTTATTTCCCAAGGGTGGCTAAGTGCATGGAATTTCCCTTGAAAAAACTCGGCATTTTTTCTTTATTTCCATGTTTGTGGTTGGGGAATTGGTAGGCCCCTAAGAAAGGGTCCCTTCTCTGTCTCAAGAACTTGTGGGAGCTTGCTTCTTCTTTTTTTTTTTTTTTTTTTTAGAGACAGAGTCTCACTTTGTCACCCTCGGTAGAGTGCCATGGCATCACAGCTCAAAGCAGCCTCCAGCTCTTGGGCTTAGGCGGTTCTCTTGCCTCAGCCTCCCAAGTAGCTGGGACTACAAGTGCCCATCACAACGCCCGGCTATTTTTTGTTGCAGTTTGGCCGAGGCCAGGTTTGAACCTCCCACCCCTGGTATATGGGGCCTACTCACTGAGCCACAGGCACCGCCCTGGGAGCTTGCTTCTTCAAGCCCAGGAACAGAAAGTCTTTAACTTCTTGCATCTCTGACCTCTGGACTCTCTTTTAAAGGACTCACCTGCTTAGATCAGGTCTAGCCAGGATAATCTGCCTTTTGATTAACTCAAAGGCAACTGATTAGAGATCTTAATGACATCTACAAAATCACTTCACCTTTGCCATACAATGTAATATAATCACAGGAGCAATATTATGTCATGTTCACATATGCCACTCACACTCAAGGGGAAGGGATTAGACAAGGTTGTATACCTCAAGGATGAGGAAACTTGTATGGGCGAAGACGAACCTGGGAATTCTGCCTACCACAGACTGTGATCTTTGAAGAGGTAGCAAAGGACATTGCCTTCACCTATGTTTTGGGTCTCATTCCCTCCTACCTCCTAAAGGATTATATCTTATCAGCCACACAAGTGTATGGCTTGTAAGGTAAGGTGTATACAGGTAAGTTTAGACGTATACAATCATGAGAAACTGTTCTCTTTTCATTTCAATTTAATGAGTTGCCTTGCTTAAGAACTGATTTTAGTGCACCCTTGAAGTGTCTCATGTGACCGCTCCACACTTGTCTATTACGGGTACATTTACTTATAAACAAGCTGTTTGAGAATTAATAGGACAGAGTGTTTTCACAGTTTTGAGGTAGCCAAAAATATTTCTCTTTCCAACTACATATGATCAGAAAGCTGCATCTTTGGATGAAGAGGAAACAGAAAGGCAAATTATATTGAAGTTCTAATATGATAGTTTTTATCTCAATAAAATATAGTGGGGTTTTTTTGTTTGTTTGTTTGTTTTTTGAGACAGAGGTCTCACTTCGTTGCCCTTGGTAGAATGCTGTGGCATCACAGCTCACAGAAACCTTAAACTCTTGGACTTAAACAATTCTCTTGCCTCAGCCTCCCGAGTAGCTGGGACCACAGGCACCTGCCACAACGCCTGGCCATTTTCTTGTTGCAGTTCGGCCAGGGCTGGGTTTGAACCCACCACCCTCAGTATATGGGGCCGGCGCCCTATGCACTGAGCCACAGGTGCTGCCCAAAATATAGTTTTTTCTTTTTTTTTTTGAGACAGAGTCTCATTATGTCACCCTTGGTAGAGTACCGTGGCTTCACAGCTCACAGCAACCTCCAACTCTTGGGTTTAAGCAATTCTCTTGCCTCAGCCTCCCAAGTAGCTGGGATTACAGGCTTCTGCCACAATGCCTGGCTATTTTTTGTTGCAGTTGTTGTTTAGCAGACCCGGGCCGGGTTCAAACCTGCCAGTCTTGGTGTATGTGGCTGGTGCCACAACCTCTGTGCTACGGGTGCCAAGCCACAGCCATTCTAGTTAGAATCTATGTGATAGTTTCCTCCCTCCCTCCCTCCTTCGTTCCCTCCTTCCTCCTTCTTCTCTCTCTTTCTTCTTTCTTTATTCCTGTCTGTCTGTCTGTCTGTCTGTCTGACACAAAGTATGATTTTGTCTTTCCCTAAGGAAGGAGGAAGGAGAAGCACTTTATGTTCCTCCGGTTGGGTTATAGTCTTTAAATTAATCCCCTCCACAGGAAGATATTCTCAAAGGATTCCAGTTACCTTGGAGGAAGCAGGGATAATTTATCTCCCTATTATGGTTACGACTTGGCTGCCATATCCTGAACCTAATAAACACAAATTGATGCTGATGGAAGCTATAGGCAGATTTTTACCCAAGACTCCAATGATAAGTCTAAACTGTACAGATTGGGAGTGGGGGGTGATAACCACAAACACATCTGCTCCCTTTATCATTCTTAAACCTTCAAGAAATTCAACTTGCTGCTTCTGCTGGCCTCCACTGGAGGTCTTACATGTATATTCTTCCTTCCCAACATGCCTTCTATTTGCCTTCCATGTTTTAACTCCTCTCATCTGGAAATCTCTAGCCTCAGTTTTTCCAAAAGAAATCTGTTGACTGGAAATCAGATTATTAGTGCTAAAGTTGGGAATCTGATTAGTGCAATAAGTATTAGAACTGAGGTTGGAGTCACAGTGGTTTATTAATAAAAAATTAGATGACATTTGTATTTTCTTGTAACAATCCATATAGAAATATTCTCTATATTCTAATTGAATATAACCTAAAATATTTTTTCCTTAAGTTTATATCCTTTTTTTTTTCTCAAGACAGAATCTCACTTTGTCATCCTGGTGGAATATGTGGCATCATAGCTCACAGCAACCTCAAGCTCCTGGGCTCAAGCAATCCTCTTGCCTTAGCCTCCAGAGTAGCAGGGATTACAAGTGCCCACCATGATGCCTGGCAAGTTGGTTTTGTTTTGTTTCTATTTTTAATAGAAACAGGGTCTCACTCTTGCTCAGGCCAGTCTCAAACTCCTGAGCTCAAACAATCCACCCAACTTAGCCTCCCAGAGTGCTAGGATTACAGGTGTGAGCCACCGCTCCCAGCCCAAGTTTATATCTTACGATTTTCAGTTTTGGCCTCCTTTGTAAGTATAAACCACTCTATATTCTCCCTGATTTATGTTGCCGATTTGACCTAGATATAAGGAGGGTAAGATTTTAGGATGTATCTTATTACAGATAAAATTTTTCTAAAATGCTAGTCAAGTGAAGCAGTGGGAATAGAAAAGGAAGAAAGAAATCTGTAACTGATTGTGATCAACTAATTGTAAACACCATGGTACTCAGACAAGCCACAAATAGAATTTTGCTTTATCCAAAAATTAAAGAAACATAAAATACCCAGAAACATTGACACAGGTTTAATTCCTACTAAAATCTCTGAGAGAGTTGATAAAAGAATGATAGCTTCTATATATACAGGGAAAGATGAATACAAAAACAACTATAGATATGTATGCTGTATATACATGGTTAGTATACATACATATATTACCTCCCTCTGTTGACTGAAAGGGCCTAACAGCAGTGATACCCAGTAACAATGAGTACACCCCATGCCCACATCTTGGTTTCTAAATGCCATTCCCCAATAAAAGGAACCAGGGCTCCTTGGAGATATGGCTGATTCTAGGCCTGACACAGAGAAAATACAAGAGGAGCCTGGAGCATCTTATAGTACCAGAAAGTAAAAAATGCTAAAAAAAAAAAAAAAAAATTTTTTTAAAGATGGGGACATGCTAAAGGGATATAGAAGCCAACATAAAAGAGCTTCCAGTGGCCAGGGCTGGAAGAATTTGAAAAATAAAATAAATAATATAGTTTTGGATTATAATCCAAGTATAAATATATATATAAACATACATATGTATGTGCCCATATTGATATAAATAGCAGTATGGATTGAATAAATAAGTTGAATAAATAAAATAAATGGGGAAAGGAGAGAAATATTTGTTCTAGAAGAATTCCAAATAATATATTTAGGAACTCTCTCCTTCAGGAGGGAGATGTTAATTTCTGCAACACCTCTCTGGAGAGAGAGAGTTATGATTCTCTTCCAAATAGTAACTATATGGTGAAGAAAGTGGGCGAACATTACTTTAGCCAAGTGATGAAGGTTAACATCCCCCGTGATGTCATGTGTCTTTTATGTACCCCCGATAGGATGTGATAAGAAGGTAACTTCACCTTTGATGTGTTCTTTCCAAAAACCCATAACCACTCCAATCATAATAAAAAACATTGGACAGACCAGGCATTGGGTCACACCTGTAATCCCAGCAGTTTGGAAGGTGGAAGCAGGAGGACTGTTTGAGGTCAAAGTTCAAGACCAGTCTGAGCAAATTTGAGACCCCATCTCTACAAAAAATAGAAAAATTAGTCAGGTATGGTCCTAGATACTCAGGAGGCTAAGGCAAGAGAATCTCTTGAGCCCAGGAGTTCGAGGTTGCCGTGAACTATACCACTGCTCTTGAGTCTGGTTGACATAGAGCGAGCCTCTGTCTCAAAAAACAAAAAAGATTGAGAGGGTCTTGGCACCTGTAGCTCAGCGGCTAGGGCACCGGCCACATGTACCGGGGCTGGTGGGTTTGAACCTGGTCCGGGTCTGCCAAACAACAATGACAACTACAACTACAACAACAACAACAAAAAATAGCTGAGCGTTGTGGCAGGTGCCTGTAGTCCCAGCTACTTGGGAGACTGAGGCAAGAGAATCCCTATAGCCCAAGAGTGAGGTTGCTGTAAGCTGTAACACTACAGCACTCTACCAAGGCAACATAGTGAGACTCTGTCTCAAAAAAAAAAAAAAGATTGAGAGGCATTCTACAGGATACCTGACTGCTTTCCTTCAATAGTGTCAAGGCCCTGAAAACAAGAAAAAGTTGAGAAACTATCAGAGGCCAGAGGCTAGGGAGACATGACAACTAAGCATAATGATAGATACTGGGATGTATCTTAGAACATTAACGAAAAAATTAATGAATTCCAAATGAGTCTGGAGGTTAGTTAACAGTAACATTACTATTCATTTCTTAATGTACAATAACATGAAATAAGAGTGGAGATAACTAGTTGAGAGGTATATGGCAACTCTCTGTATTATCTTTATAACTTTTCTATAAATGTAAAATTATTCCAAAATAAAAATTTGTTAAAAATATATTTTTAAGGCAAGGTGCGGTGGCTCACACCTGTAATCCTAGTATTCTGTGATGCAGAGGTGGGAGGATTGCTTGAGCTCAGGATTTTGTGACCAATCTCGGCAAGAACAGGAACCTGTTCTAGAAAAATTAGCTGGGTGCAGTGGTGCAGGCACCTGTAGGAGGGGCGGGAGGATCACTTGAGCCCAGAAGTTGGCGGCTGTAATGACCTATGTTTGTTGCCACTGCACTCCAGCCCAAGCTAACAGAGACCCTGCCCCAACCCTCCAAAAAGAAGAAAGAAATTGTGTGTGAGTACCAGCAGCTGTGGGATTTGAAGGCCAACATGGAGACTACCTACCCTGTTCCCTATGCAAGGGCCCTCCTGGAGAAATAAGAAGCTGTGGAGGCAAAGTTGAGGGAGTTAATTAAAAGAAAATTTGCCTTCTATGTCACAGGCTAAAAAATAAAAACAAATCAATCTATATCTATATCTATAGCTATATAAATATAGATATATAGATATATATATTTTTTTTTTTTGGTAGAGACAGAATCTCACTTTTTCACCCTCAGTAGAATGCTGTGGCATCACACAGCTCACAGCAACCTCCAACTCCTGGGCTTTGGCGATTCTCCTGCCTCAGCCTCCCGAGTAGCTGGGACTACAGGTGCCAGCCATAATGCCCGGCTATTTTTTTGTTGCAATTTGGCCAGGACCGGGTTTGAACCCACCACCCTCGGTATATGAGGCCAGCGCCCTACCCACTGAGCCACAGGTGCTGCCCAATAAATAAATATTTTTAAAAAGAAGGAGGTATTGAGCAAGAGTGGATCTTTCAGAAACTATGCAGTGGGGTGATATGCAGACCCACCTGCTCCACATCACGCATCCCTTCCACCTCTCTTCCCTCCCTCTAGCATGAAACTCATACGGTCAGCTCTAAGACAGCCAGCACTGAGCCACTTCCACAAAGAGGTCATTTTCTTTTCTTTTCTTTTTTTAAGATAGAGTCTTACTTTGTTGCCCTTGGTAGAGTTCCTTCGCATCATAGCTCACAGCAACCTCAAACTCTTGGGCTCAAGCAATCCTCTTGCCCCATTCTCCCCAGTAGATGGAACTACAGGCCCTTATCTCTATGCCCAACTAATTTTTCTATTTTTAGCAAAGATGGATCTTGCTCTGGCTCAGGCTGGTCTCCAACTCCTGAGCTTAGGCAGTCCACCTGCCTTAGACTCCCAGAGTGCTGGGATTATAGGGGTAAGCCACTGCAGCAGGCCAAAGAGGTCATTTTTTTTTTCTTGAGATAGAGTCTCACTTCATCATCCTAAGTATAGTGTCATGGCGTCATAGCTCTGCAACCTCAAACTCTTGAGTGATTCTCTTGCCTCAGCCTCACCCTGTATGGGACTACAGGCACCCACCACAACACCCCGCTATTTATTTATTTATCTATTTATTTATTTATTTATTTGGTTGTTGTTTAGCAGGCCCTGGCCAGGTTCGAACCCACCAGCCCCAGAGCATATGGCTGGCACCCTAACCACTGAGCTAAGGCTACTCCCTAAAGAGGTTATTTTCAATGAAACTCCCAAGCCAACAATTTAAAACTCTGCTGCTCTCCCCCTCTCTGGTCTATTTATGTGGGCTGGGAGGAAGATGAGGCACCTAAAGCGATGGCTTTGGGTGATCTAGCCAGCTCCCACGTTTCTTACTAAACCCTGGAGACCTGTGTAGATCCCCATTTTTTGGTACCTGACACCTCTGTGCATGGATACGGAATGTATTCACCAATTTTGGAGCAAGAGGGAAGACATTATTCCGTATCCTATTACTCCAGGCAAGGCCACAGCTGCACATAACCTGCATAATAGCTCTGCTTTTGTTCCTATTAAACATTTCCTCCAAATTCCATCCTGTAAGACTTGTGACTTAATGAATTTTCTGTATATTAAAGAAAATAATGTTTGTGGGATTTTAGCAAAGTGACACAGGTGGGCCAGTAATAGAGCTTCATCAGTGTTCCTATTTACAATGTATTTTATACAGGGTTCTCATGAGAATTCTGCTAATGTCCCATTACTGTGACAGATCATGTTGTAGCTCCTACACAGTGAATTGATAGAGTCCTTAGAGGTTTATAAGATTAAAGCTAAAATGCATTTCGTGGTCTAGCTTTCCATCAGGAAACAGCAGGAACTAATAAGGTTCTTTTACATTTTTCTTCGCAAGATACTATATTAATATTAACTTGATACAAAATTGAAAAGGCATAAAAACACAATACAACATTTAAAAGGTACAAAAGGATATTTATTGAGAGGTAAATTTCCCTCCGACTTTTCAGATCCAGTAATGTATTTTCACTTTCTGGAGGCAACCATTTGTTTCAGTTCCTTTTGCATCTTTCCAGAGCGAATCATATTTTTTACAGGTAGATTTTCTGCACTTTAATGTAATATACTTCAATTAAATATGGTATATTACACAAAATTTGTGGACCCATGTTCTTATTTAAAAACACATCTTTTGGGGGGGCAAAACACGATTGTAAGAGGGACTTTACCTAACAAATGCAATCAGTGTAACCTGGAAAAAATAAAAATTAAAAGATGTGTTTATTTAAAAGACATCTTTTAAAAAGATAAAATTAAAAAGGAAACTTATCTTCCTGGCTGGGTGCAGTGGCTCATGCCTGTAATCCTAGCACTCTGAGAGGCCTAGGTGGGTGGATTGCTTGAGCTAACAGGTTCGAGACAAGCCTGAGGCCTGAGCGAGACCCCCATCTCTACTAAAAATACAAAAAACTGAGGCAAAAGGGTCTCTTGAGCCTAAGAGTTGGAGGTTGTTGTGAGCTATGATGCCACAGGACTCTACCCCGGATGACAGCTTGACACTCTGTCTCAAAAAAAACAAACAAACAGGCTTGGTGCCTGTGGCTCAAGCAGCTAAGGCGCCAACCACGTGCACCTGAGCTGGTGAGTTTGAATCCAGCCCAGGCCCACCAAACAACGACAGCTACAAACAATAAATGGCCGGGTGTTGTGGTGGGTGCCTATAGTCCCAGCTACTTGGGAGGTGGAGGCAGGAGACTCACTTGAGCCCAGGAATTGGAGGTTGCTGTGAGTTGTGATGCCACAGCACTCTATCCAGGGTGACAGCTTGAGGCTCTGTCTCAAAAAAAACAAAGCAACACCCTAGGGCGACGCATGTGGCTTATCGAGTAGGACACCAGCCACATATACCAAAGGTGGCAGGTTCAAACCCAGCCTCGGCCAAACTGCAAAAACAGAAAAATAGCCGGGCGTTGTGGCGGACGCCTGTAGTCCCACCTACTCGGGAGGCAAGAGAATCGCCTAAGCCCAGGATTTGGAGCTTGCTGTGAGCTGTATGATGCCACGGCACTCTACCGAGGGCGACAAAGTGAGACTTTATCTCTACAAACAAACAAATTAAAAAACCTCATCTTCCATTACATCTTAGAATGTTTTGGCCTTTTTAAACCTTTACCTGTATGTCTACATATCTTTTCATGCCATTTATGCCATACAATTAGTTTTGTTGGGGGGTTGTTTTTTCTCTTTGAAGACAGAGTCTCTCTTTATTGCCAGGGCTAGAGTGCAATGGCATCATCATAGCTCACAGCAACCTCAAACTTCTGGGTTCAAGTGATCATCCTGCCTTAGCCTCCCAAGTAGCTGGGCTGGGACTACAGGCATGTGCCACCATTCCTGGCTGATTTTTCCTATTTTATTTTATTTTATTTACTTTTTACTTTTTTGGAGACAGAATCTCGTTCTGTTGTCCTGAGTAAAGTGCCATGGTGTCATAGCTCACGGGCAACCTTAAACTTTTGGTCTCAAGTGATTCTCTTGCCTCACCCTCTGAATTGCTGAGACTACAGGTCCCTGCTGTAACACCCAGCTAACTTTTCTTTTTTTTTTTTGAGACAGAGCCTCAAGCTGTCACCCTGGATAGAGTGCTGTGGCATCACAGCTCACAGTAATCTCCAATTCCTGGGCTCAAGCAAGTCTCCTGCCTCTGCCTCCCAAGTAGCTGGGACTACAGGCACCCGCCACAACGCCCGGCCATTTTTTGGTTGCAGCCGTCATTGTTGTTTGGCGGGCCTGGGCTGGATTTGAACTCGCCAGCTCAGGTGT
>CAUYRH010124229.1:0-12924 GCA_963574655.1 Perodicticus potto | reverse complement strand
CAATGGCAAAAATAGAATTAAAATATTAGCATTAGCACTACAGTTCAGGTACTGAATGTAAACTGATTAAATTGATAGAAGGAACTCTGCTAGTGCCATACGTTAGCAGAAGCTTCTTTTTTTTTTTTTTTGTTTTGTTTTTAGACAGAGCCTCAAGCTGTCACCCTGGATAGAGTGTGGTGGCATCACAGCTCACAGCAACCTCCAATTCCTGGGCTCAAGCGAGTCTCCTGTCTCTGCCTCCCAAGTAGCTGGGGCTATAGGCACCCGCCACAATGCCCGGTCATTTTTTTTTTTTTTTTTTTAGTTGCAGCCGTCATTGTTGTTTGGCGGGCCCAGGCTGGATAGGAACCCGCCAGCCTGCCAGCTCAGGTGTACGTGGCTGGCGCCCCAGCCTGTTGAGCCACAGGCGCTGAGCCAGCAGAAACTTCTTAATAGCAAGTGTGGCCATGAACAGTAGTGATCCATTGACCTCTACTCACCTGTTACGAGACTACCAAAATATACATGTTAGTCACTTCAATCTGAAATTGATTCTTTTTTCTCTAAAGGCAGAGATTAAAACCCTAGAGCCATCATTCAAGAATTTCAATACCCTGTGTGACATAAGTCTCACTATTACTGAGAAGCTTGTCAACCAAGCCCAACTCTAATGACAAATGTGTGTAGAGGGGAAGCAGATTAATTATTGGCAAAACCCCATTGTTAAAAGACAATTTTTTCTTAAATGACACATCAGATGTTAGTAGCCCAAAATGTATAAGAACAGTCATTATTCTGTGTTTGAACGTTTTCTTCCTAGTAAGGCAAAAGAATGGTAGTGAGAAACTGAATCACAATTTCGAATCTGTGAAATATATAACTTACTTTATTCGTTCACTCAGCAAATGTTTTCTTCAGGCCCGCTCTATGCCCAAGAATTATTTCAGACATTGGAAATACGGCAGTCAACAAAAGGAAAAAGCCCATGCCCTCTAATGAAAGAGAAACATTTGATGACTTTCAGTAAGGGAGTAATTACTCTGAGAGATCGGATGTAGACTGAGCAAGGTGGATTAGGATGGAGAGCGAGTGGAACAGTTTTTGCCGGGGGCAAGGGGAGCATTTCTTTGTAAATAAGAGTTTCCCTGAATGCTTATCTGTCTTCTGGTACACTCCCGCGAGCAGTAACTGGTCAATACTCCTGTTTATGATTGAGGAATAAAGGGGAGTAGTGAAAATTGTGACTAGCATGAAACTAGAGCCACTGAGTTTCTATGTTAGCATGCTGGATGAAAAAACACAAGACAGCTTTCTCCCCACTGCTGCACAGTCACAAGGGATTCAAACAAATTTATTTGAAAATGGAATAAAAACATTTTTTTCAAGGGCAGTAGATTCATATATTTATATGAGTCGCTTGCTTGGTTAATGTTTCTCTGTGACATTTAGTGTCTTGAGTAGCTCTGCTCTATCTTTTTATGGCTGCATTATCACACAGCTTAACATGGAGAGTAAGTTATCGGGGGATTTGAAGGAGACCAAATAGAGATGCAAATGATTGTTAGTAATAATTTTATTTTTATCCCTCATTACTTGATGATGTTCTTTATTTGGATAAAAAAAATTGAATGGCATATTTAAAAATCAATACAAATGCTGTATCAGAATATGAAAATACATTTCATTCTGTTGAAATAATAAACGGTAAACCTAGCTTTAAACATGATGGATGTTGCAACTGAAAGTAGGCATAAAAGAGAAATCGCTCCGAAATTCCCAGGTTTGCACTTGCTCCAAATGCCCCAGACTTTCTGGGAGAGCCACCAAAGCTTTCTGTCATTTCTGTCAAATGTCCTGGGATGGTAAAGAAGGCCTTTGTAATTTCTATGAAATTGAGTAAGAAAATAAATTGAATGGATATGGAATCTGATCTCCCACTCATGTCAGGTAAAGATACCTCAGTGAAAGACTGCAAACAGCAAATCATCTCTCCCTGATAGGAAACTATTATTAATTTCAAAACTTTTAATTTTTATTAAGAAATCCTATGAATCTTTTTTTAAGAAAAAAATTTCTGTCTGCATTCTGCCAAACACTTGTTAAATTGTGCATAGATCCATTAAGTTCTGGAAATATTACCTTGAGGTGGAGGAACTCCAGAAAGAGCAGCAATCTAATAAAACTTGAGAAAGCTCAAGAGTTGGGCACACAAAACATTAAGGAATTCTGATGGGCTCAGTGCTCTTTAAAGACTAAATGTAAAGTTTGTAAGTGTTAACAGCTTTAATTGTCTATTGGAAAACAACCACTTCAAAACTTAGTATCTTAAGATGGCAACTAATCCTCTATTTGGTATCTTGGTGGGGCTTTGCTGAGCTGGGCTCATTCAGCCTGGTTTCATTAAAGCCTCTGGGGCTTCCCCCACGTGGTCTCATCCACGTCTCATCCTTCAGGGCTTCTCAAGTGGTCTGTCTCTAATTGGACTTACTTTTAAATCATAGCAGCTTCTATCAGTATCTTTTAAGCCTCTCCAGCAGGATTCCAAAGTGCAGTGAAGGTTAAGGACCACTATTTTAGGGCTATGTTTCTGAGATTGACCTGAGAGAGGATAGCCGTGTCTTTTCTTGGTGCCACTGTTGGGGCAGAGTGCTTGTGTAGACTGCTTTGCGCAAACATCAAGCAAGGCATTCTTTGTAATTTTCATGGAGCTCCCAGATTATAGTTGCTTCCAGTGATGTCAAGAACATCTTTTTCCTGAGATATCCTCTCATATCGCTAAATAGTTCCCTTCCTCAGAACGCTAAAATAGTTCAGTATTTTCTCAAGTGACATCACAGTATTTCTCATGGATGTGTCTAATTTGAGTTCTCCAGTTTTCCGTCTCTGATGTTGCTGTTTCCTGTTCATGTCTCCTGTAGACTTCTCCTCCGCCTCTGTCTACCTTCGACTGTCACTCCAAACACTTTGATTCTTTATTGTTCCTCAACTTGCAAGCCAAAGCCCTCCTAATGTCTGCACAGTAGAGTGGTTTTTCTGATTCTCCTCCTTCTTGGCAATTTCTCAAAAGAATTCCTCATGACTGTGATAACTCAAATGATTTCTATAATTCACATTTTTTGATTCCTCTTTAGTATGCAAGATTAATTTTTAAATGCATAGACTTTCATATCTGTGGTTGGCCGTACTTCGTTGTGATGTTAATTTATGATATATATATATATATATATATATATATGATATATATATATATATATATATCATATATATATATACACACATACACACATGAATAATATATGTAAATATATACCTGGTAATTCAAACTTTTCAGATAAGTAAAATAAAAGGAAATATCTCTCCATGGCCCACCCAGAGTTTCATTTTATAGGAGAAGCCATTAGCACTTTGTTACGTATGCTTCTAGAAAAGTTTTGGGCAAATACCAGAATTATACATATTTTTAAATATAGCTGTGGTTTTTAAGCATAACATGTTATTTCAAACCATTAAAAATTTATCTTGGAGATTGTGTCATAGCAGTGGGTTTTTTGTTTGTTTGTTTTTAATTTCATTATATTTCACTATATGGCTATAAAATAATTAGTTCAAGTGATCCCTACATGTCGATAGTTACATTTTTTTCTAGTTAACTGTTATTTCCAACATATATATCTTCACATAAATGTATAAATTATTGGCAGGAAAATTGCTGGTTCAAGTAGTTTGTGCACTTACATTTTAATAGCTACTGTTACCGGAGTGCCTTCCAGAGAGATGATACTAATTTTAAATTCAACAACAATTTATAAAAACACCTGTTTTCTCACATCCTCATCTCTACATGATTCTAATCAAATTTTTTCATTTTGCTTTAGACCTTCTTTATCTCTTATCTGACCTGCTGTAATAATCCGTTTTCCCCTTTTCCCTCTATTGACATTAGCAGAGCCTGGCACACGTTGAAGATTTCCTTTGAATATTGAATGATTGACTTTACTGAATTGTAGAGCAGATTCAAAAATTTCTTCTTCTGTTAATCAGTCACAAATACCCAAAGTAAATTAAAACATTCCACACTATTACCTTGAAAATAGACTCCATGGTGAAATGAAAATAGCCACATAGTCTGTACCAGGTACTACGTAGTTTTAAAAAGTCTAACAGTACTAGAAATTATGCTCATTGGTACTTTTCCACCATAGTATGTTGTAACATATTTGAAGACTACATAAATTTTCATTAGAAAAAGTGATTTGAAGAGTTTATTTATGAATAAACATATGTAATTAATACTTCATTTTTGTGTTTTGTACTGCAATGAAAGTATCCTTACTTGTGTTACCAGATGAAGAGGGCCCAGCCACCTGTTGCTGAGCCAATGTGCAGAGAGAGGGATGGGTCCTCCAGCAATTCTGGAGCACAGTGACAGTACCCTCTGTAAGACTGTTCTTTCTTCCATTTCCAAAATCACGGTTTTATACATAAAAATTAAAAGCAAGAACTGTACTAACCCTTATCTTAAACAACGACAATTGGCATAACCCATGACCCATAATAAACAATAATTGACATAATCCATGACCCATGCAACAATGT
This sequence comes from Perodicticus potto, assembly GCA_963574655.1. Taxonomy (NCBI): domain Eukaryota; kingdom Metazoa; phylum Chordata; class Mammalia; order Primates; family Lorisidae; genus Perodicticus; species Perodicticus potto. The sequence continues at coordinate 8,346 of CAUYRH010124229.1, read as the reverse complement.
TCTAATTCAAAAGTTAATCTTCTGAATCAATTGCCCTAAACTACTCAAGATATATACACTTTTAGGTTAAAGTTAAATTTACAAAACAAGAAGGGTAGGTGACACAAGGTGAAGGTCAGTGGGACCTAAACCAGCCAGAGGAGCTGCTCTCACTCAGCTTTCCTTCCATGGGGGATTTCCTTGTGTTTACAAACAATGGAATGAGTGACTAATGAAAAGTTGGACACATACGGTACAGTATTTTGGAAACTCAAAAGAAATTATCGCTTATATAATGAAACACTGGCATTGAGCAGTATTATATTATATAGTGATTAAAAAATCATGACTTTGTGAATCATATTTCATATCTTGCCTTGGTAATTTTTCTTTTAATATACTGAAGCTGTTTTATTAATGAGGAAGTTTTAACTTTTTTGGAATCTTTTACTTTGAGGCAAATATAATTTTCCTAGTTCATTATTAAACTAAGGTGCAGAAAGCTCTGTGTTCTTTAGCATTTTAAGAAATATTTATCACATTGGAGTATTTTAATAGAAAATTGTTTACTTTTAATGTGTGAATAAATGTGTGCTGTAAAATTTGTCTTCTTTTCAAAATGGGTAGTTATGCATCACTGATGTAAAGGAAGTTATACTTTTAATATGGGATCATGAAACTGAAGGCTTCCAATTGCTTTCTTCCTATTTAGTGGTACATAATTCTTTTGGGGGATGTTTATTTTCATCTGTCATAGGAGATTCTCTAGATAGCTACCAAATTTATCGACTACCTTCTATATTCCAGTATTTGTACTATGTATTTCATAGATGGTCCTTTATTTAATCTTTCAAAAGCTCCTTATCATAAGAGTAAGCCTCCAACAGGTTAAGTAAGTTGGCCAATGATGACACAAATTCGTTAGGGGCAGAGCTGGTATGTAAACCTGCTTCAGAGTTTGCAATCATTGTATGGCCAGGAATGATTTTCATGAGATTGAATTTGAACCAATAGATCAAGATGCTAAGAATTCACTTTAGTGTTCCATTGTCTTCTATAACTGTCAGCTCTGTTATATTTTAGTAGCTAACGATGAGAATAAGCACACGTTAGGATCCTTATTAGAAAGAATATAGATCACTCAGAAGCACACTAGTCTCCTTGCTGAACTATGCAGCCTTAAAGAAAGATGGAGACTTTACCTCTTTTGTGTTTACATGGATGGAGCTGGAACATATTCTTCTTAGCAAAGTATCTCAAGAATGGACGAAAAAGTATCCAATGTACTCAGCCCTAATATAGAGCTAATTTATAGCTTTCATATGAAGGCTAAAACCCAATTATAGCACAAGAATACAGGGAAAAAGGAAAGGGAGGGGAGGGGAGGGGGGAGGCTGGGTGGAGGGAGGGCAATTAGTGGGATCACACCTACGGTGCATCTTAGTAGGGTACTGGTGAAACTTATTAAATGTAGAGTATCAATGTCTTTATATAGTGATTAAGAAAATGCCATAAAAGCTATCTCTCACAGTACGATCAAAATGTTTCTGATTGTATACGAAGCACATTCTGCCTTATGATTGCACCAATGTACACAATTATGATTTAATAAAATTATTTTTTAAAAAAAGTAGACAAGCAGGACTATATCAAAGGAAAAAACTTTGGTTCTGCAAAGGAAACAATAAAATGATTAAAAAGATGACTACATTCAGTCTTTTACATGTGGTTATCCTGTTCTCCCAAAAACATTTGTTGAGTAGGAATTATTTTCCCCATTGCACGCTTTTGTTTGGTTTGTTGAAGATCAGATACCAATAGGAGGCTAGTTTGATATCTATTTTCTGTTCTGCTCCATAGATCTATGTCTTCATTTTTGTACCGATACCATGCTGCTTCGATCACTGTGGACTTGCAGCATAACCTGAAGTCTGATAAAGTGATGCCTTCAAATTTGATTTTATTGCTAAGAATTTCCCTGGTCATGGAGGATTTTTTCTAGTCCCATACAAAATGAAGAGTGATTTTTTTCGAGGTCATCAAAGTATAATGTTGGTATTTTAAGGGGGGTCACATTAAATCTGTAGATTGACTTGGATAGTACAGACATTTTAACAATGTTGATTCTCCTACTCAAGAACATGGCATGTTTTCCCATTTACTAATGTCTTCTGCTATTTCTTTTCTGAGGGTTTCATAATTTTCTCTGTAGATAATCCTTCGCCTCTTTTGTCAGATATATTTCCTGGTATTTCATTTTCTTTGAAGCTATTGTGAAGGATATTGTGTCCTTGATTTTCTTCTCAGCATGATTATTATTGGCATATACAAAACCTACTAATTTGTGGACATTTATTTTATACCCCATGGTGTTACTTATTTAAGCTAAAAACCTTCTGCATGGCTAAGGACACAACAATTACAGCAAATTGACAACCTTCAGAGTGGGAAAAGATATTGTAATGTTCAGAATCTGACAAGGGCTTGATCAGTAGAATCTACAGAGAACTCAAATTCATCAACAAAAAAAGAGCAACCAATCCCATCTATCCCTGGGCAAGAGACATGTACAGAACCTTCTCCAAATAAGACAGATGAATGGTCAAAAACATATGGAAAATATATTCATCATACCTAACCATCAGAGAAATAAAAATCAAACCACTTTAAGATATCACCTAATCCCAGTGAGACTAGCCCACATCACAAAGTCTCAAAGGTGCAGATGCTGGTGGAGTGTGGAGAAATGGAAACACCTTTACATTGTTGGTGGGATTGCAAATTAATACAGCTTCTTTGCAAAGAAGTATGGAAATTTTCAAATAACTAAAAGTAGGCCTTACATTTGATACTGCAATTCCATTACTAGGTATCTACCCAGAAGAAAACAAAATCTTTTTATTATAAGGACATTTGCACTAGATTGTTTTTTGCAGCTTAATTTACAATTGTCAAGATGTGGAAACAATCTAAATGCTCATCAACATAGGAATGGATTAACGAACTGTGGTGTATGTGTACCAAGGAATAACATTAAGTCACAAAAAAAGATGGAGACTATGTTTTTTGTATTAACCTGGAAGGAGTTGAAATGAATTCTTCTTAGTAGAGTATCACCAGAATGCAGAAGCAAGAATCCAATGTACTCAACACTAACATGAAGCTAGTAGATGATCTAATACATGCCACATAAAAGAAAAACTTAATTCCATTCAAGTTGGGGGAGGGGTAAGAAGAAGGAGAGAGGGGGAGGGGAAGGGAAATTGGTGTGCTCCCACCAATGGGCATAATGTAAGGGTATATGGCACCCCTCTTGGGTGCAGGACACAGCTATAAGTGGGACTCTAGCTAACAAATGCAAACATTGTAACCTAGTTGTTTGTACCTTCACAATGATCTAAAATAAAAAAAAGAAAAAATATGGGAGAAAGGCAAATCAGATTGTTCACAATAAAAACCACATAAATAACCTTTAGGGTGCATCTTAGATGGGTGCAGGTGAAGTTTACTAATTGTAGAGTATAAGGGTTTGAACACAATAACTAAGAAAATGCCATGAAGGCTAAGTTAACCAGTTTGGTGAAAATATTTCAGACTTATAAGGAACCAGCACATTGTACCCCATGATTGCATTATTGTACACAGCTATGATTTAATAAAAAAAATTTTTTTAATAAAAAAATGACTACAGAATTGGAGAAAATATTGGCAAACCATAGATCTGATAAACGCATAATATCCAAAATATGTAAGGAACTCAAACAGCTTAATAGCAATAACCTATTTAAAAAAAGCAAATGACTTGACTATTTCTCTCAAGAAGATATACAAATGGCCGACAGGCATATAAAAGATGTTCAACAGCACTAATTATCAGGGAACTATAAGTCAAAACCGCAATGAGATATCATCATATGCCTGTTAAGATGTCTATTATCCAAATAAATAAATAGATAGGTAGATAAATAGATAAATAAACTAACCTAAAATAACAAGTGTTGAAAATACTTGAGAAATCATAACTCCTACACATTATTGGTGGAAATGTTCAATGGTGCCCTTGCTATGGAAAACAGTATAGAGATTCCTCAGAATATTTAAAATGGAATTATCATATGATCCAGCAATCCCACTTCTGAGTATTCATCTAAAAGAATTGAAATCAGGATCTTGAAGAGACATATGCATTTTTATGTTCATCAAAACATTATTTACAATAGCCCATATATGGAAACAATATAAATGTCTGTCAAAAAATGAGTGGATAAAGAAAATGTGGTATATATATGCAGTGGAATATCATTCAGTCATAGAAAAGAAATCCTTTCATTGAGACAACATATATGATCACATGCTAAGTGAAATAAGCTAGGTACAGAAGTACATATACTGCATGATTCCACTTATCTGAGGTATCTAAAATAGTCAAATTCAAAACTAGGGCTTGGAGTTGGAGGAGGAAAAATAGAAATCTGCTGTCCAACAGGGGTAAAGTTTCAGTTACGCAAAACGAATAAATTCTAGAGATTTTCTGGGTAACACTGTGTTTATGGTTAATGATACCATACCATACACTTTATTCTTTTTTTTTTCTTTTTAATGCTCAAATCCTTAAAGTTAAGGTACCATACACTTTAAAATGTGTTAAAAGGGTAGATCTCATGTTGTTTGTTCTTACCACAGATTTAAAAAGTATATTGTAACATTTAGAGTTGAATGATAATCAAGTACTACATATCCAAATCTGTGAGATGCAGCTAAGATGGCACTCAGAGGTAGATTTATAGTCTTAGAAGCATTGATTAAAGAATGGCTCTAAAAAAATAAAAAATAAAAAAGGAATGGTTCTGGTAAAGGATGATTAGTGGAAAAACTCTCATTATTTTCAAATAAGTTTATTAAGTAGAGAACATCTACAAAAATAAATTGATATAGTTTGGGTGCAATGGCTCACACTTGTCATCCTAGTACTCTGGGAGGCCGAGGCAGGTGGATTGCCTGAGCTAAAGAGTTCAAGACCAACCTGAACAAGAGCAAGATCTCATCTCTAAAAATAGCCAGGCATGGGCAGCACCTGTGGCTCAAGGAGTAGGGCACCAGCCCCATATATTGGGGGTGGTGGGTTCAAGCCTAGGCTCAGCAAAACTGCAAAAAAAAAATTAGCCAGGCATTGTGGCAGGTACCTATAGTCCCACCTACTTGGGAGGCTGAGGCAAGAAGATCATTTGAGCCCAAGAGTTTCAGGTTGCTGTGAGTTATGATGTCACGGCACTCTACCAAGGGTGACAAAGTGAGACTCTGTCTTTAAATAAATAAAAATAAATTGACAGAACTTAGAACCTACAGAGTTCATCAAGATGGCTAGATAGAAGAACAATATATTTTTAAAATAGCTGTCCTGTAATTCAGTAATAATCCATAATGGGTAAAGTCAGAAGTATTAAAATAACAACCTTGAGAGATTTAAACACCTTGACAATGCCAAAGCACTGGGCTAGTTATTAACCTTTTTGTAAATATAAGATCTAAGGTTGGTGACCATTTAAAAGCACAAAGATTAATGAACATTAACCAGGTGAGAAGAATGTTCTGTTTAAGTTAGAGCTAAACAGATTTTATATTTTATCACCATGTGAAGCTCAAATATAACCTTCAGTTATTCTATTTGCTGAGAAGGGTGATAAATTCTTGTTTCTCTTGCTTTTTAAAATAGAAACAGTTATGTTTGAAAAACAAAATAATAGGCTGGGTACCATAGCTCACGCCTGTAATCCTAATACTCAGAAAGGCTAAGGTAGGAAAATTACTTGAGCAGGAGTGTGAGACCAGCCTAAGCAAAAGGAGACCCTCATCCTGACTAAAGTAGAAAAACTGGCTAGGCTGTAGTCCCAGATACTCAAGAGGCTGAGGCAGGAAGATCACTTGAGCCTAGGAGTTTGAGGTTGCTGTGAGCTAGGCTAATGCCATGGCACTAGGAAACGAAATGAAACTTTATCTCAAAAAATAAAAATAAAATAAAATAGAACCAGTTAATCTTATCATGTAGGAAGAATAACCTTAAACCCAAAACTTGTTGTATCCTTTGAGGCATGAAATTATATTAATGTACTATGTATTTTTGTAGGAAATTCTAATATGCTTCTAATAGGAAACTGAGGTTAGTCTGTTTGAGGTTATATCTGTGATACAATCTTACTAATTTTGTTCTATAAATCTACCAGACAGGCTCCATGCCTGTGGTTCAATGGGCTAAGGCACCAGTCACATACACCTGAGCTGGCGGGTTCGAATCCAGCCTGGGCACGCCAAACAACAATGACGGCTGCAACCAAAAAAAAAAAAAAAATTGCCAGGTATTGTGGCAGGCGGGCACCTGTAGTCCCAGCTACTTGGGAGGCAGAGGCAGGAGACTCACTTGCGCCCAGGAATTGGAGGTTGCTGTGAGCTGTGATGCCACAGCACTCTACCCAGGGTGTCAGCTTGAGACTGTCTCAAAAAAAAAAAAATCTACCAGTACATACTGGCAAACGTCATTTTATTGTGCTTTCCATATATTGTGTTTTTTAAAACTTGAAGGTTTGTGGCAACTCTTAATGGAACAAGTCTGTCAGCACCATTTTTCCAAAATCAGACGCTCATTTCACGTCCCTCTGTCACGTTAGTAACTCTCACAATATTTCAAACTTCTTAATTATCATTATATCCATTCTTGTTACTGCGATCAGTGATCTCAGATGTTACATTGTAACATTTACATTGTAACATTACATTTATATTTACATTGTAAATGTTTTGGTGTGCCATGAACCAATCCAATATAAGAAAGCAAATGTGTGTGTGTGTGTGTGTGTGTGTGTGCGCGCGCGCGCGCGCGTGTGTGCCTGCGAACTTTTCCACCAACCAGCCATCTCCTGTCTCTCTCCCTTACCTATTCTTATTCCTTGAGACACAAGAATATTGAAATGAGGCCCTTTCACAATCCTACAATGGCCTCTAAGTATTCAAGTGAAAGAAAGCCTGACACCCATGTTTTTGACATCATATCATAAGCTAGGTTGATTATGCTTAATGAGGAAGTCATGCTGAAGTAGGCTGAAAGCTAGGTCAGCTGCATCGAACAGCCAAGTTGTGAAGGCAGAGGAAAAATTTGTGGAAAAAATTAAAAGTGCTACTTCACAAATGATACAAAAGTGGAACAGCCTGATTGTTGATGTGGAGGAAGTTTTAGTGGTCTGAACAGAAGATTAAACCAACCACAATATTCCCTTAAGCCAAAACCAATCTAAACCAAAGTCTCAATTCTGTGAAGGCTGAGCGAGTTGAGGAAGCTGCAGAAGAAATTCAATTCTCTTTAATTCTGTGAAGGCTGAGAGAGGCCAGGAAGCTGCAGAAGAAAAGTTGGAAGCTCATAGAGGTTGGTTCATGAAGTTTAAGGAAAGAAGCCACCTCCAAAAACAAAAGTTCAAGGTGAAGCAGCAACTCAAGTATTGAAACGGAAACAGGTTATCCAGAAGGTCCAGCTAAGATCACTGATGAAGGTGGCTAACCAACAAATTTTTAACATAGACAAAGTAGGCTTCAATTAAAAGAAGATGCCATCTAGGACTTTCATAACTAGAGGACAGAACTCAATGCCCAACGTCAAAGAATTAAGGAACAGACAGACTCTCTTGTTAGGATCTAATATAGCTGGACACTTGAAGTTGAAGCCAATGCTTATCAACCATTCTGAAAGTCGTAGGACCCTTAGGGATTATGCTAAATCTACTCTGCTCATGCTGTATAAATGGAACAGCAAAGCCTGATGACAGTGCATCTCTTCATAGCATGGTTTACCGAGTATTTTCAGCCCACCATTGAGACCTTCTGCCCATTGACAGTGCACCTGTGAAAAGCTCTGATGAAGATGGACAAGAAGGTTAAGGCTGTTTCCATTCCCTCTAACACAACATCCATTCTGCAGTCCATGGATCAAGGAGTAATTTCAACTCCAAGTCTTATTTAATTCTTAAGAAATGAATTTAATGAGGCTCTTGCTGCTGTAGAGAACGATTCCTCTGATGCAGTGCTTTTCAGCCTTTTTTATCTCACAGCATACTTAAACCTATAGTTAAACTTCTATGACACACTTCAGTTATGTTGATCAAAAACAAAGAGTAAAAAAAAAAGAATATAGGCTCGGCACCTGTGGCTTAACAGGCGAAAGCGCCAGCCACATACACCTGAGCTGGCAGGTTCGAATCCAGCCCAGCTAGCCAAACAACAATGACGGTTGCAACCAAAAAATGGCTGGGCGCTGTGGTAGGCCCCTGTAGTCCCAGCTACTTGGGAGGTGGAGGCAGGAGACTCACTTGAGCCCAGGAATTG
>CAUYRH010124228.1:0-10650 GCA_963574655.1 Perodicticus potto | reverse complement strand
AGCTGGGACTGCAGGCACCCGCCACAATGCCCAGCCATTTTTTGGTTGCAGCCATCATTGTTGTTTGGCGGGCCCAGGCTGGATTCGAACCCACCAGCTCAGGTGTACGTGGCTGGCACCTTAGCCCGCTGAGCCACAGGCGCCGAGCCACTTAATGAGTTTTAATGACCACACATAAGTTAAAACACCTTTCAAACCACGCAGTTCTTTCTGACTGTTAGCCAGGGAGGAAATATTAATAGTGTTCATGTGTTAGACATATGTGTGCCATTTTGAGCTATGCTGCAGCTGTTTAATGTGTGAAATCTAAATGGCATCTTTGAAAGCTGAAATAGGTGCTTTATGTATTCTGAAGTCTTTATATGAAAGTCGTCTGAGAGGCTTTGTGCCTGTGGCTCAATGGGCTAAGGCGCCAGCCACGTACACCTGAGCTGGCGGGTTCGAATCCAGCCAGGGCCCGCCAAATAACAATGACGGCTGCAACCAAAAAATGGCCAGGCGTTGTGGCAGGCGCCTGTAATCCCAGGTACTTGGGAAGCAGAGGCAAGAGACTCGCTTGAGCCCAGGAATTGGAGGTTGCTGTGAACTGAGATGCCAGGGCACTCTATCCAGGGTGACAGTTTGAGGCTCTGCCTCAAAAAAAAAAAAAAGAAAAGAAAGTAGTCTGAGAGATTATTGTAGTGAAAGTTTTTTATGTTTCATTTAAAGGGATGATATAGGAAAAGACCATTTATATATTTTTATATATATATATATATATAAATAGTCTTATATATATATATGTATATATATATAAATGGTCTTTTACATATAGATATATATATATATATTTATCTGTTGTAAAAGCTGATTTCTTTTTTTTTGCAATTTTTGGCTGGGGCCAGGTTTGAACCCGCCACTTCCAGTATATGGGGCCAGTGCCCCATTCCTTTGAGCCACAGGTTCTGCCCATGGCTGATTTCTTTTAATATTCTTTTCTTCTGATAATAAGAATGATTTTATTTTCTTGGAGAAACAAAGTTTCATGTGAATCTTCCATGTTGGAAAGCTTTTTTGATTTAAGACTTTTTGGGCATAATCATATATTATACTATACTATTTGTTAAGTTTTGGGAGAAGCTTTTAAAAAAAATGTTTTCAGTAGCAAGAATGGCATTGCCTAAAAATTGAATGGCATTGATGGCAAGATAAGCATTTAGGGCAGTGTTTTATTTGCATACTTGTAAGTACTTATTCATTGAGGAAACATATACTTGATGAAAACCATGTGTGTCTGTGGAAGACACTTTTTTAATTTTTTTTTTTTAGTTTTCTTACACAATGTTTATTTTTGCCTAGCTATATATTTATGTTGCATTCAGTATAAATCAAAATGAAACAAAAATCTGTTTAATTGGCTCAGAAAAGGACCATGTGAAAAGAAACATATGGGGTAAAATTTTCCCAATAGAGAATTAGGATTTAGAGGGATAGATTTTACAGTCCCGTGCAAACTCTTTTGTAATTCAGGATATATGGGTTTTGTATGTATGTACCTTATCAAATTATTATTGCATTTAGGTTGAAATAAGGATTAAAATTACATTAAAATAGATCCCCTAATAATATTCCTCTTTGTGAAACTGAACCTTTTTTTTTTTTTTTGAAACTGAACTTTTTGTTTGCCACTTAAAAATGTTACCTATAAATCAGTATTTGGGAACATTTTTCGTTCTTAACCTGTTAAGATTAAGGAATAAAGTATAAAATATTAAACAAAAAAAATTTCATTTAGAATGGCATTGACATAATAGTAGTAATAGTATAAGATAATGTTAATTTTAGTCAGATAAGAACATTTCATCCTTGTATTAGACTAATGTATTCCTTGCTGGTTGATTAGAGACATGTTATTATCGTGAAAAATATGCTAATGTTATGGTTTTAAGCCCCATAACAGTCATTTAGTCATCTTTTATATTTATGTTTTGGTTCCCATAACGTGCTAGTATGTTGAGCTTTATCAAGTGCATATGACTAATCTATTGCTAATGGGTAGGTTAAGATGACTATTGTTTCTGTGGAAAACTAGGCTTAATTTTTTATTTCATTATTGCATGGAAAATGGATATTATCATTATATATATTATGAGTAATAATTTATCTTAGTTCAAGCTGCTATACAAAAATTACCATAGTCTACATGGCTTAAACAGCAGACATTTATATCTCACAATTCTGGAGGCTGGAAAAGCCAAGTTCAGGGTGCTGGAAGTACAGTGTCTCATGAGAGTTCACTTTCTGATTTGTAGAGGAAGAGAGCAGAAAAAGGAAGCTAACTTTTTCCTGTCTCTTTAAGAACTCCATCCTTGAGTCTGGGGGCAGTGGCTCACACCTGTAATCCTAGCACTGTGGGAGGCCAAAGCAGGGGTTGGAGATCAGCCTGAGCAAGACCCCTTTTTAATGGGCATGGTGGCAGGTGCCTACAGTCCTAGCTACTTTCTTGAGCCCAAGAGTTTAAGGCTGCTGTGAGCTCTGATGCAATGGCACTCTACCCAGAGCGACCAAGTGAGACTCTGTCTCAAAAAATAAATAGTTTTTTTTTTTTTGCTGTTTTTGACCGGGGCTGGGTTTGAACCCACCACCTCCTTTACCTCCACCCATATGCCAGAGGTGGCAGGTTCAAACCCAGCCCCGGCCAAAAATGGCAAAAAAATAATAATAATAAAATAAAATAAAAATAAATAAATAAATACATTAGTTAATTAATTTAAAAAAACAAACAACAACCCTGTACCACCTCCATTCACCAAGGCTCCACCCCAGAGTTAAACCCCTCCATGTTGAATCACTTCCTGTTGGACAGTAAAATCAGCTTAGTGCTCACTCTGCCTCGGAGACTGTAGTTTTCCTTAATATTATTCTTTTTTTTTTGAGACAGAGCCTCAAGCTGTCATCCTGGATACAGTGCTGTGGCATCACAGCTCACAGCAACCTCTAATTCCTAGGCTCAAGCAATTCTCCTGCCTCTGCCTCCCAAGTAGCTGGGACTACAGGCGTCCATCACAACGCCCGGCCATTGTTTGGTTGCAGCCGTCATTGTTGTTTGGCGGGCCCAGGCTGGATTCAAACCTGCCAGCTCAGGTACGTGGCTGGCACCTTAGCCCGTTGAGCCACAGGCGCCGAGCCAATATTATTCTTATTATTGTTATCATCACGTCAATCACACACTGATTTGAATGGGCAACTTAGATCTGAAGTTAATTTGCACCGAAAATTGCTGCAGTTCCATTTTCAATTTCACGATGTTTTTCTTGGCCAAGAACGCACTAAGTCATCTCCGAGTTCAAAACATTCAGCAAACAATGGCAATGGCGAGCCACCAGAAACAAACATCTGATTTTCATGATAAATATGGTAATGCTGTATTGGCTAATGGAGCCACTTTCTGTATTGCTGTATGGACATATGCAGTGACACAAATTGGAAAAGAATGGAACCTGTCACCTGTTGGCGGAGTCACCCCAAAGAAATGGAGAGATCAGTAATCATCCTAGCTGGTGTAATACTGAATTGTTTCAGAACCAACTCATAATTGATGTCAACTAAAAGCACTGTGTACCCATTAAAATATGGCATTATTGAAATAAAGTACATTTGAAACCTTCAAAAAAAATGGGCAACTTATTTTAAAACTGGAAGCTAGTAAACTTTCTAGTAAGGATGTATTTAGTCATTCACTTAGTCCAGCAGTTCTCCATCTGCAGGTCTCGACCCCTTTCTAACAATGAAAATACATTGTGACATTAGGACGGTTGAGAACCACTGACCTACTCACTCATGTTTTGGCTGCCTGCTCTAGGCCAGGTACCATGCCTGACCTGGGTATCCAACATGGTGACATGGAACCTGTTGTTGTGGGTCTAACACACAAAACTGTAGCCAGGAAACAGATATCAAAGAAGGAGTGTAACAGACATCAAATGTGCAGGTGTAAACCTAAGATTGTGACAGGTGCTAAGAGGGAGAGCTGTGCCTTCACTGTGTACCATCAGCACCTCAGATACTCATTGAAAGGGAATTTGGCTTTCCCTCCCTATTCAGGGAGGTCAGGAAAGGCTTCTTGGAAGAAATGTCCTCCAAGCCAGGAAAGAATCAGTAGGGGCAGCAGTGCAGGCAGATGGGGCCGCAAAAAAGGAAGAACTCGTGGAAGCCAGTGAGTACAAGTGGGACTAACACAGGCAGGGTCTTGTTGGCCAGCTAAGGAGATTGTTCTTCATCCTAAGAGGTGGCAGGCACAGACTCGTGCAAGGAAACTCTAGTTGCTGTGTGGAGAAAATGCATCATGGGATAATAGAGCGGGTGCTGGTACTCCAGTGAGATGTTGATTGCAATAGTCCTTGAAAGACTAATCTACTCCAGCAGATGCTGATTTTACATTGTGGCGTTAGGAAGTTTGTCTCAGAGGTATCTTCAACTCCACTTTATTTAGTAGGCACCAGTGTTTCTTTCTTTATTTTTCTTTTCATTCAGACTTTCTTCCTTAGTCACTGTTGCTCAGGTTCACACACAACAGGGCCTGCTATAATAATAGGTGGACTACATTAGGGAACAAAGGACTGGACAAAAGGTTAGTTATTATGCCGTCATTCTGTTTGTGAGAGATAAATGTTAAACTTTGGAGCAGCACCATAAGCAATGAACTAATAAGTGTTTTAATAAATGCTTAATGTAAATATATGACTAATAAATGTTTTTGATACCAATACATTGTGTTTAATAACTCTCTTTTTCCTTGAGCTACAAGATAATAAATTCTCTGATGTCTTAGAACTTAGTTTCTTGAAATGTAATATGTTAAAAGTGGTTCTGGCTAAGTCGTGGAATTCCAAGTGGCCTCTATTTCCTTCTTTGTATAAAAAGCAGACTGTTTTGGGTAAGAGCTAATCACTGTAAACAGGCTGCCTGGTTGCATATGCTTTTTTTTTTTTTTTGAGATAGGGTTTCACTTTGTCACACTCTGTAGAGTGAGTGCATCATAGCTCAGAGAAATCTCAAACTCTTGGCTCAAGCAATTTTCTTGCCTCAGCCTCCCAAGTAGCGCGGACTACAGGTGCCTGCCACAACGCCCAGCTATTTTTAGAGACCAGGTCTTGTGCTGGCTCAGGCTGGTCTCGAACTCGTGAGTTCAATTGATCTGCCTGCCACGGCTTCTCAGAGTGCTAGGATTACAGGCATGAGGAACTGCCCCTGGCCTTTAATATGCTTTTACTTCCCTCACCAGCTTCCCTGACAGGGCTGTTAGGAAAATTAAATAGATTAGTACATATTATAGCACTTAGTACAGTAGCTAGCACATAGTAAGTGCTCAATGACAGTCATTACTTTTATTATTATTATTATTTTTATTTTTACTGTTATTTGCATTTATTTTATGTTGCATTTATTCCCGTGCCTTAAGTTTTTGTTTCTTCAGTTTCTTCTGGGATATTTTTCTTCTATGCTACCTCTTCTTCTTGGGAACAATCTGTTCCTTTTCAGTAAGGATCATCTCAATGTGGCAGGGGGAGCTCATGTATGGGTTAATGCGACCATGAGCTCTGTAAGTTCGGCAGCACATCTTGGGTGCTTTGTTCACTTGGATATGCTCAATGACCAGAGAATCTACATCTAAACCCTTAAGTTCAGCATTACTCTCTTCATTTTTAGGCATATACAACAAAAATTCAGCACTCTTTTTGGGCTACCGACCCTGTGTCCAGCTCCACTGTTTGGCCTGGGCACACCTATCAACTCTACCATTGTAAGGTCGGAATGGTACACATTGTTTCTTTAAGGTGACATCCTTCAGATACTTGGTGGCTTTTTGTATATGCATACCCTTGATGGCCTGGGCAGTTACACGTGTGTTCTTAAGGTGAACACAAAGATTTGAGCCTCTTGACTTGCATGACTTTGTGGGGTTTTCTGGGTCAAGTGAATAGCGAACCGTTTTCACAGATCACCTCAGGCCACTTAGGGGAAGAGGCTACTTTTATTATTACTTCCCCCCAAAATATTATTTTCTAATAAACACGTTATTATGTGCAAAGTTATTTTTATTTATTTATTTACTTTGGTTTTGTTTGTTTGTTTATTTATTTATTTATTGAGACCAAATATCATTTTGGCAACACAGCTCACAGTAACATCAAACTCTTGGGCTCAAGCGTCATAGCTCACAGCAACCTCAAACTCTTGGGCTCAAGCAATCCTCCTGCCTCAGGCTCCCTAGTAGCTGGGATTGCAGGCATGAGCCATTGCACCCAGCCTTCATTTTTGGAGACAAGAGTCTCATTTTGTTGCCCTGGGTAGAGTACTGTGGTGTCATAGCTCACAGCGACCTCAAACTCTTGGCTCAAGTGATTTTGCTGAGAAGCTGGGACCATCGGCTTCTCAACACCCAACTAGTTTTCTGTTTTTAGTAAAGTGAGACAGGGTCTCACTCTCATTCAGGCTGGTCTCAAAACCATGAGCTCAAACAATCCACTGGCCTTGGCTTCCCAAAGTGATAAGATTATAGGCGTGAGCCACCATGCCCAGCCTGCAAAGTTATTTCTAAACTATGAACATGATCAGCATAAAAATGTTAACAGTGCTTATCTTTAGATGCTGGGATGGATAGTACTTTTATCTACTTCCTTATACTTCAATGTGTTTTTCTAAGTTTCTAGAGTAAACATGAATTATTTTATCATATAAAATGTTCTTTTTAATTGTTTTCTTCCTAACATAAATTACTGCTACCAGGCAGGTAGAAGAGTTAGAAAAACATCAACACCACATAGTGCCTAAAATTCCTCCAGATGCTTCATCAGGAAGTAAGGATGACTGAGGCCAGTGGCTCACTAAATGAGAGTTGGGCTTACCTCCAGGATAATGTTGGCAAAACAGTGTCAGCTATGCCTGCTTCTTATTACTTTTTAGCTCCCAAACATAGTCAACAACAAGCTGTCAGCTGTGTTTTTTTAGAATTGACACTATTACAACACTAATCTACAATCTAAACTGAAACTGTCTTCAGTGACCTGTTTAATGCTTAGAGCAGCTGAATTCTCCAACTCTTTAATACATGAACATTCCCGATTAATTTAAAGCAGTGATTCCCTTGCAACCCCAGAGTACTTTAATCCTGACATTTGCAGAGCCCATTAACATTTACAAGGTCAACAGATCAAAGTTTAACTAGATTTTATACACTTCAATGTGGTCCTCAATTAAAGGCTTCAGTGTAATAGCTTTACTATCCTGATACTTCCAGCAATATGGCTAGGCAAGAGGAATAAACAGCATTCAGGAATTAGACCTGGTAACTGGTTGAGACAGATATTCAGAGAACAGGTATTGGGAGAAAAGTGCAGTCAGGTAGACAAGACATACCATCCAAGCCAGGTGAGGGACGATCTAACGCAAAGAAGCTAGGATATCTGAACTGGTGAGGGACAAGGCTGGAAGTCCAGAACAGGAGATCTTTGGAAGTCTAGGCAGTGGAGTCAGGGAGGCTTCTTAGCTGGTGGAAGGACTGAGCTGCTGGACCTGGTGAGCAGGACTGTCGTTAATCTCTTTTGTGGATCCCTTCCTGGTAAGGGCTGGGAGGTTTAACAAGAGGGTTCCAAAGAGAGAGACTTGGTACTGCATGGAGCACCAAGATTCAGGATCATGGGAACAGGGCTGAGGTCCAGTTCTCAAACAAAAGCAGGTGGGGGGACCTGAAGAACAGGATTGGCCTAAACACTGGCCCACAGCTGAGCCATCTGCTGGGGAACCAAGTGTGATGTAGCATCACACTTGGGGGAGAAAGAATTAAATAGGTGGAGACGAAATAGAACCTGACATTAGTAAATCCTGGCAGGAGGGTCTGAGGTCATGGGCTTCTGAGAATCACACTGAGATCCAGCCCCATCCTTCCCCAGCAAAACTAGCAGCTTCACTGCCTGCTCTCCTAGCCAAGTAGCACAAGTGCAGAGGTGAGAGGTGATGTATCTTCACCATTTACAAACCGAAATTCCAGCAAACACCAGTACCTGGGGGGGATGAAGCCAAGACGGTCCTGAGGATCCTGAGGGGAAGAAGCTGGAAGGGCACAGACTGAGACTGAAGGACTGAGATCGCCAGGTGACCCTGTGGCCCGACAAAACCAGATTCACTGACCCCACACGCCGAGGGACAGCACGCTAACAAAAGGGAAGAAGACAGGGTCTGTGGCGTGGTTTCGGTTCCTCGCAAAGCCTCATGGAGGACGGGGAAGTGTATGGGAAGCAGGCATCAGCTGGTGTTGGCTGCAGTTTCCACAGTGGCTTTATAGAAATAGGGGTAATCCAGGGCCTGGGTGCTGCCTTGGGCGAGGGTGGTTTAGCAATGAGGAATCCCCAGTGAGAGGTGGGTAGAACAAAATGGGTCAGGGTATCACTGGAGAGAAAGCCACACTCACTCTAACAGAGGGGTGCTTGAGCGTTTCACAGCCGCTACAGACCTCCTTACCTGTGAACTCTGCAGCTGGCTTCACCTCTCTTTGTCCTTGTCCTCCCAGCCTGATTAATAGCAGGAATAATCTGTCTTCTTTCAGTGCCTGAAACTGAGGGGGTGAGGTTGCCTGGGAAGGAAAGTTGGGAGATTCCTTTAGTCATCTAGCTGTCTCTCCTGCGTGTCATGTGACCTCTGGACTTTGGTTTTAGATTTTACTATTATAATTGGTGACTGTGACCTACCCTTTGAAGTAATGTTTATAGCGTAAGTCAGTTGAGAACACTAAAAGCATACCTATAAAGTCATAAATGAGGCTGGGTGTGGTAACAGGCAGTTTGCTTGAGCTCAGGAGTTCAAGACCAACCTGAGCAAGAGCAAGACCCCATCTGTACTAAAAATAGATAAAAATGGCTCAGTGCCAGCCACATACACTGAGTTGGCGGATTTGAACCCAGCCCGGGCCTGCCAAACAACAATGACAACTACAACCATAAAATAGCTGGGCATTGTGGAGGATGCCTGTAGTTCCAGCTACTTGGGAGATTGAGGCAAGAGAATTGCTTAAGCCCAAGAGTTTAAGGTTGCTGTGAGCTGTGATGCCACAGCACTCTACCAAGGACAATATAGTAAGACTCTGTCTCAAAAAAGAAAAAAAAAAAGAGTTTGAGGTTCTTGTCAGCTATGGTGATACCATGGCACTCTACCCAGTATTACAGTGTGAGACTCAGAATCAAAAAAAAAAAAAAAAACAAAGTCATAAATGACAGAAAGGTGGAGGGACAGAACTTTCTGGATGACTAGACTGGACAAGGCCCAATTGTCTTCCATAAAGCAGCTCCAGCTGTGCCTTCTGACCTCACCCTATTATGATCTTTAGATCGTAGGCCTGGTGCAGGGGTTCATGCCTATAATCTTAGCACTCTGGGAGGCCAAGGCAGGTGGATTGCCTGAGCTCAGGAGTTCGAGATCAGCCTGAGCAAGAGCGAGACCCAGTCTCTAAAAATAGCCTGGAATTGTGGCGGACACCTATAGTCCCAGCTAGTCAGGAGGCTGCCAACGGCAGCCAACACTCAAGAGGCAAGAGGATCTCTTAAACCCAAGAGTTTGAAGTTGCTGTGAGCTAGGATGCCACAGCAAAGTGACAAAGTGACACTCTGTCTTTTAAAAAAAAACTCTGTCTCAAAAAACGCCAGATCCTGTCCTCTACCTTCAAAACACCTTTCATGTTTAAAACTCAAGAATGGGCTCGGCATCTGTGGCTCAAGCGGCTAGGGGGCCAGCCACATACACCTGGGCTGGCAGGTTCAAATCCAGCCCGGGCCCACCAAACAATGATGGTTGCAACCAAAAAATGGCTGGGCGTTGTGGCGGGCACCTGTGGTCCCAGCTACTCGGGAGGCAGAGGCAGGAGAACCGCTTGAGCCCAGGAGTTAGAGGTTGCTGTGAGCTGTGATGCCACGACACTCTACCCAGGGTGACAGCTTGAGGCTCTGTCTCAAAACAAAACAAGACAAAACAAAACAAAAAAACACTCAAGAATGGTTTTCTAATGCACTTAAAATAAAAGCCAGACTTCCCAATGCCCTGGCCCTGCCCACCTCTCCAATTTCATTTTCTGCCATTCTCCCCTTTACTCCCTGATGCTTATTACTCTGGCCTTCTTTCAGTTCACTAACACCAACATTGTTCTTGCATCTAGGCCTTTGCTAAAAATGTGCAAAGAGATTTGACCAGAGTAACTTCTTTCCTCATCATTTAGCTCAAACTTTTATCTTTACAGAGTCCTTCTCTGTCAGCCTTATTAATTCCCTTCTCTCCACTCCAGTCTATTCATCTTATTGCTTTATTTTTTATCTTTTTGAACTTACCACTAAACTAAATCAACTTAAAAATTTTTTTTTGAGGTTCGGCACCCGTAGCTTAGCGGTTAGGGCGCCAGCCACATGCACCAGGGCTGGTGGGTTTGAATCCGGCCCAGGCTTGCTAAACAACCATGACAACTACAACAAAAAAATAGCCAGGTGTTGTGGTGGGCACCTGTAGTCCCAGCTACTTGGGAGGCTGAGGCAAGAGAATCACTTAAGCCCAAGAGTTTGAGGTTGCTGTGAGCTGTGATGCCACAGCATGCTACTGAGGGCAACAAAGTGAGACCCTGTCACCCTGGGT
>CAUYRH010124224.1:0-34696 GCA_963574655.1 Perodicticus potto | reverse complement strand
ATAAATCTATAGTAATCAAAACAGCATGCTACTGGCACAAAAACAGAGAGGAAGCTGTATGGAACAGAATAAAGAACCAAGGGATGAACCCAGCTACTTACCATTATTTGATCTTTGACAAGCCAATTAAAAATATTCAATGGGGAAAAGATTCCCTATTTAACAAATGGTGCTGGGTGAACTGGCTGGCGACCTGCAGAAGACTGAAACTGGACCCACACCTTTCACCATTAACTAGTATAGACTCTCACTGGATTAAAGATTTAAACTTAAGACAGGAAACTATAAAAATATTAGAAGAAAGTGCAGGGAAAACACTTGAAGAAATTGGCCTGGGAGAATATTTTAGGGGGTGGACCCCCCGGGCAATTAAGGCAACACCAAAAATACATCACTGGGACCTGATCACACTAAAAAGCTTCTGCACGGCCAAGAACACAGTAAGTAAAGCAAGCAGACAGCCCTCAGAATGGGAGAAGATATTTGCAAGTTATGTCTCCAACAAAGGTTTAATAACTAGAATCCACAGAGAACGCAAACATATTAGCAAGAAAAGAACAAGTGATCCCATCTCAGGATGGGCAAAGGACTTGAAGAGAAACTTCTCTAAAGAAGACAGGTGCACAGCATACAGACACATGAAAAAATGCTCACCATCCTTAATCATCAGAGAAATGCAAATCAAAACTACTTTGAGATATCATCTAACTCCCGTAAGATTAGCCCACATGACAAAATCCCAAAACCAGAGATGTTGGCGTGGGTGTGGAGAAAAGGGAACATTTCTACATTGCTAGTGGGAATGCAAATTAATACGTTCCTTTTGGAAAGATGTTTGGAGAATACTTAGAAATCTAAAAATAGACCTGCCATTCAATCCTATAATTCCTCTGCTAGGTATATATACAGAAGACCAAAAATTACATTATAACAAAGATGTTTGTACCAGAATGTTTATTGCAGCCAAATTCATAATTGCTAAGTCATGGAAGAAGCCCAAGTGCCCATCGACCCACGAATGGATTAATAAATTGTGGTACATGTACACCATGTAATACTATGCAGGCTTAAAGAAAGATGGAGACTTTACCTTTTTTATGTTTACATGGATGGAGCTGCAACATGTTCTTCTTAGCAAAGAATCTAAAGAATGGAAGAAAAAGTATTCAATGTACTCAGCCCTACTGTGAAACCTAGTTACCCTTTATATGAAAGCTATAGCCCAATTATAGCCCAAGAATATGGGGAAAGTAGAGAGGAAGGGAAGTGGGAGGGGAAGGACACGTGGAGGGAGGGTGATTGGTGGGACCACACCCATGGTGCATCTTACAAGGGTACATGTGAAACTTACTAAATGCAAACTATTAACGTCTTAACACAATAATTAAGAAAATGCCACGAAGGCTATGTTAACCAGTTTGATGAAAATATTTCAAATTGTATATAAAACCAACACATTGTACCCCATGATTGCATTAATGTACACAGTTATGATTTAATAAAGGAAAAAAAGGAAGTTGAAGTAGCCACAGAAACCCCAAACTGCTGTCAGTAATCTACATGTGTGGAAAATCCACCAGCCAATTTTCTGTAAAAGGAGGTGCTGCCTACACTCTGGGAGGAGCCTGAGACTGTGGAGGGCTGATGATGGCGGACCACCCAGCCTGTACCTTCATCGACCTGGTAGCTCATCAGCTTTTCTCTGTTGTCTTGTGTCTTACCCACACCTACAACCCTTTTGGCTATAGCTGCCAACTTCTGTATTATAAAAACCTTGGTAGGAAATGGAACCTGTAAGTGAAAACAGAAATAAAACAACAATGAAATTTAAAAGCATTCATTTGAATTAGTCTGTTTTGCCCAGATATTTTCCATTTCAACCTGTCTTCACCTGGACATGTATCAAATTATGGAAATGATTGTTTCCCCAGGATCTGTCAGAGTTTTGTATTATTTCTTAAGATCTATACTGACGCATTATGTGCATAAGACTTGACATGGGAGTAGAAAGTTTTCCATCATTAACAATCCTTTCACTTATCTTTATTTATAAAAGTTTACCATGAGCATTTCACAGACTGATGCATTGTATGTGTTTTCATCTATTTTATCTCTGGGGGAAACAATAAAGAGGCATCTGCAGTTACACTCATGGCCTTCTCGCGCAGAGGAAATGGAGTATATGAAAATCTTTAATCTCCAGCATGCACAGCTTACAGGCTTATTCTAGTTTCCTACCCACATGTTGACTAGTGAGGACTGAAACTGCCAGAATGCCATATACATCTTCTCTTTTTACAACCAGCACCCCCCTTCACCCACTCCCACAAAAACACACATACACAAACATCAAAGCCATTTTCTGACTCATTTTCTGGAAGTGTTGGAATAAGTATCTTTTTCTGTCTGGAGTCCCATTTACATTTTCAAATTCAAGTGAGTCTCCAAATTGCAAATCAAATACTTTTTATTTTTATCATCATTCATTGTAATTAAACAACTACGGTATAGATATTTCTTTCCATTGCTGTTCTAAATAGCGTATAATTTGGAAAGCCTGGAATATTTTTCCTTGTTGATTAATATATCCAGCACCTAGTTTTGGGCAATGATTAAATGCTTAATTTTTGAATAAATTTATAAAAAGAATTTATAGTGATTGTCATTAAATAAGCTATCAAAGAGTAGTGAATATACAAATTGGTTTTCAGAAAAATCAAAACTAATGATGATGCCACAGGTAAGAGATGTGTACATTTACAGGCAGGGGCATGTATATGTGTGTGCACATATGTGTGTGTGTGCAGCAAGGTGTGTTGTCTATTGGTGAAGAGGCAGTGAGATGTTTCACACAGATTGATTTTTAATCTTTGCAACAAAAATACAAATTTTGTTGTTATTAAGTTTTATATAAGATATTTATTTAGATTCATTTGCCAGTCTTATTTACAATAGCAGCATAGATCAAAAATGGTGTTAAATTAGACAGCACTTAGCTTGCCAAGGAAGACTTTTTTTTTCAAACATAGAAGGCTTTAAGCACAGTTGCCTTATGGATAAATTCACTCTAGTAAAGAAATAAGCCACTAGGATAGAATTACTTAGAATTACTCGGATTTATCTATCTGAGGATTTTAGATAAAATTCCACATTAAGTGAAGGAACAGATGGACAAGTGCTAAGATTTTTGGCAATCTGCTTTTCATTATATAAACTAAATTGACTGCTTTGCATATGTGTGGGGCAGAGTACCAAGTTCCTCTTTGATCTTTCCCATTACCACCAATACTGCTTATGTCTGTTAAACAGATGCCTTTTTAAAACATATTAAGTCCGTTGGTATTTATCCAATCATTTGATATTGCTTTCTAGACACGTTAATGGGAATAGATAACAAAGTCAGCATGTAAGTAGTCAGCAGTCATACAATTGAATAACTAATTTTGTTACAATTACCATAGTGGATTTGGGCACCTGTTTTACCTCAAAGGTAAGTGATTACATGTTTTGCACTACCTTTGCACTACATGTTTGAAATAGTCTACAAACCAACTCAGAGTTGAGCTTAGTTTTATACATAATAGCATTTTGAAATTAAAGACACAGACATATACTAAAAATATTTCAAAAATTCTATCTACAAATAGTTTAGTAAGTTAAACGGAAAACACATGAGGATACACAAAAATTGTTTGTGGTTACAAAAGTAACTAGTAAAAATCCTTTTTAAAATAGTGAATATATATGATAATAAAGCTTTAATGAATAATTTGAAAATGATAGGAATAAGTAGAAACACATGTCATATTCCAGAATGGGGAGATGGACTTAGTGTAAGAATTCTAGTATTCTTCACGTGAATTTATAATATGAAATTTGTTACCATCACAAATACTTACTTGGTTATTTGATCAAAATTCTATGTTCACAGGAAAAAGTATGTAGGGGCCTAGCTGTGTTCAAAAACAACAATAATGGGAAGTTGTTTTTTTTTTTTTTTTCAGATAACAAAAACTTACGTGTATGATTTTAAACTTTG
This sequence comes from Perodicticus potto, assembly GCA_963574655.1. Taxonomy (NCBI): domain Eukaryota; kingdom Metazoa; phylum Chordata; class Mammalia; order Primates; family Lorisidae; genus Perodicticus; species Perodicticus potto. The sequence goes on along the minus strand of CAUYRH010124224.1, from coordinate 30,657 downwards.
GCAGTGACAATTCAAGTCACGTTCACACGTCTGTGAATCAACTTACAAGGGCTTCTGAGAACATCAGTATCTTTTGAAAATCACACCTCTTAGCCTCCCACAGCCACTGTGTGCCATCAGCCCACTTCATGTTGATCATGGTTACAGGTAAGCATTCTCCCAAAGACCCATGACTTCCTCCAGATCACATCTGATGAACAGTGCTGCTAGTTCATTTAGTATTCTCATATTGCTTGGACTCCTTTGGAATACACTGAACCCTTTTCAAGGGTTGAGAAGGGAAGGATAAGGGAGCAGAAAACTGTGTCCTAACTTCTTCGTTACATTATTTCCTTCATCATTCATGCCCTTCTCCACAGCAAGGGGAGGCTTTCTACAAGGTTTTCTTGTCTGGAAGGGGCTTCCATTTAACCATATCGTCTTTCCCCTTGAAGCGAAATGAGAAACATGGCAAGTGTTATCAAAAGGAAGCCTGCAACATGCTCAACATTTAAGTAAAATATAAATTATTAATAGGACTGCCATTTAAAAATAGATGCAAATATAATGACGAAAAGCTGCTAGTAGTGACTTGTTTTTTCCACCAATATACAATTCATTCAGAACGCCATTGTAATGCAATGAATATACAACATTTTCAGGTCTACCCCGTAATATTCTGGCAAGTTTCAATCTCTCTTTCCCTCTCTCCCTCCCATTCTCTCCTGTCTCTCTCTGTCTCTCTTTTTGCCTGTCTCCATAACCAGAAGGATTTAAAGGCCCTAGAGGTTGCAAGCACTACAAATGTAAACAGGCAGGTGCTTTAATCTCTGCTGGGAGCACAGCCATGCAGAAGAGATTTATGGCCAGAAACTATATTGGAATCTGTGCAAGCAAGAAATTGATTTTTATTGTTAGGAAGCTAAGATGAACCAAATTATAAAAATTAATTAGAAATTGAAATGAGACTTTAAAAAGTGGAAGTAAAAATGGGAATCCAACCATTGAAGCTTAAGCTTACATTGTGCAAATTATTAAATTTGATATTGTCATAAATAATATGTTAATTTCTATTGCTGAATTAATTTTACTGGATTACAAATTACTGTATGCTTTTTTCCTGGGTTTATACCAATTAATTTAACCTTATTTTTCTCTCTCTTCTCTGATTTAAAAACACTAACTTTCCATGTATTATAAATTTAAGTCTCTATATTTTCTCAATTTTCACAAGCCATACAGAAATGATATCAGTATAATACTACCTATCACAAATGTTATTTTCATAAACAACTTATAAAAACAGTAAAGACTGTTAGCAAGGCAAAAATGATATATTCTTTCGAGTATATCATATGCCACAATCTCACTGGAGAAACGAATATTGGTAATGTGCTGTTAAAATTATATCATTTATGATATACCTTTTATTTTGTGGTTTTTATTATTTATTATTAGTAAGTTATATTTAGTACTGAATTTAGATCTATCAACTTACTAATGTAGCTATTGAAATATTATGTATTTATTCATAATTTGTGTTATCCTGGAAATCTAAAAAAATCAGAAAAATTTTGAATACATTTCAATTATAAAATAGACAATCAAGTAAGCATCCCAGTGCTAATTAATAGGCCATATAAATGTTTATTACTTAGGGAAATATTAAAAATCTTATGTGTGTTACACTCATATATCAGAGCGAAGTATGAAAACCAAGTGGTCTCGTGGGGGGAGAAGAATGATGGTTACCAGTGGGTAGGGTGGCGGGGAGGTGTGGTGATAAGTGGGAATGGTGGAAGGGTGCAATAATATAGTTAAGTACTTAAGTAGAATGAATAGTATTTGAAAGAACAATGAAATATCCACAACAATATGCTGGTATATACTTTAAAATAACTAAAAGAATGGAAATGGAATGTTCCTATCACAAAGAAATGATAAGTGCGAAATATAATGGATACTCCAATTACCCTGACTTGGTGATTCACGTTATATGCCCCTATCAAAACATCAAACAAACTCTATAAATATATACAGCGATCATGCATCCATAATAATATTTTTTTTAATTTTTAAAACCTCATATGTATTCATTCATATTTAAGACCTCAAATAGCTACATGACATAGATTTGGGGAAAGAAAATTTATCTTGTAAATTGTGAATGGTACATTTAATGTTTAATATTTTTAAATGTCAATTATTTTTATACATTTTAAGCAAATGAAATCTAATCTAGGATTCACAATTTCAAAGTATGGGACTATATTGTGAAAGTGTCCATGTAGTGTTTTAAATGGATAAACACATCCAATCATTTGCATGGAAACATGCTTAAATGATTTTGCTGGTATTTGCTAACAGCAGAGGGAGAGAGTGAACTACAAATTAAGATTTTTTTCAGTGTGCATCTTTTGCAGAATGATTTATAGTCAATCAATAGACATTTGATATTGAAGTTGTTTTTCTTCATAAAACAACAACTTTTACAAATATTTTATGAAGATATTCTCTTCTAAGATATGTTAAACAACCAAAAAGTGTTTTATATAATCTGAAAATTAAGGAATTTACATTATGCTGATATGCCACTTGATATTTTACTTGACTATCTCGCTTTAAATGTCAAGTAACTCAAAACTTATGCATCATTAACCAAGTGGGCCAGTAAAACATGATTTTTTACACTCAGCAAGACCTAAATTGGTGTCTCTGTTCTGTTTTTTGCTAGTTGTGGGACATTTAGCAAGTTATTTTTCTGTTCTAATTTTTACTATCCTAATCTATAAACTATGACAATAATAATATGCCCTTTATAGGGTTTTGTGAAGACTAATATATATGTTACATGTATATGTGTGTGTGTATGTGAGAGAGAGAGAGAGAATGAGATAGCAAGTGTCCACCAAAATAATTTTCTACTAAAGACAGTAAATATACCTGCATTAACATCCTTGCTATTTTCATTACAACTTCTAGAATTCAAACAGCTCTGAAATGAAAAATTTATGCATAAATAGTACATAAATATACAATTATTTGTTATATGAAACCTAAAATATATAAATAATATTGATATCAGATATTTACATTTTATAATACCTTATGTCCTGGAGTAAAATATATCTAGTATAATTTTTAATAGGAAACATGCAATTACCTTTTGTTTCTGGTGTGTGATAATCATCCTAATATTATTGGTAATATGAATTTTTTTTATGCTTTAGATTTTACTATAAAAGCTCCTTATTTATTTTAGAAATGTAATGTAATCAGAACATACGCCATCCCAATTACACAAGTTTGTTAAAAATGGGAGTAAAGAAAAGGTGGGGTATAAGGTAACATTGACACCAAACAGACTCAGTCTTGAAAGTGTTATTTAATGATTTCACTTGTAAGTATCAGATTCATTTTAATTTTATTGAAAGGAGGAGACTCGTGGATTTCCTTTAGGTTCATGGTAGTGAAAACCGCACTAATTTGATTCAGACCCAACATTATTCTATACACAATGGTCATCTTATTTTCTGACTCCTTTTGTTATATTGCTGTATGACAGAAGGTACGTTTCCGTTTATCTCTGTTAGAAATTTTTTCTCTTTAGCGAGTCCTACAGGTGATATTTCTAACATTTAATTTAATTGTGGGGCATAGGTAAGAATCAGAAATTGTTTCTAGTAGATGTCAGATTTGAAATATATCTGTGAGGGCAGATTAGACTTTGGCAAGATATAGGCAATAGTGGTGCCTATTTCAGGAAGAAGGAGTGGCTTAAGCAGTTTGAATAATGGAAAGAATGTTAATGAATCAATTTTAAATAAAAGCTACTATTAGGTTTTACCTATTAGGAACACATACGAATTTAACTAGGAGTCAAATGATGTAGGTTTTGGATGCCAGACTGAGTTGTTAAACAAGGAAAGAGATAGAAAAATTGTTGTCAAAAGAGCCTAGTCATGAATTTATTTGCCAAACATTAGCTGATGTCTCTGAAGTTGATAAGGATAATTCAAAAGTGGAGAGTCCATCTCCAAGAGGGCCCTGAGCACCTGAGGAAAACATAGAGATAGTCTGAGAGTGAAGTCTTGAAAGGAGCTGTCAAAAGGATTGGAGCCATTTTCTACAGATCCTTGAACATCAGGGGAAAACGATTTATCTTATGAAAATATGCAAAGATGAAGTGTAGTTTAGTATATAGGTATGCTCACATAACTATGACCATACCCATCAGCCAAAACTTGTCAATTCAGAACAACACAGAGAGAAATTTCATACCGGGACATTTTGGCATAATTTATAATACTTTGCAATTTATAAAATATATGCCTTATCCAAATGAAAGGCAGAGTCTTTTCTTTACAGCAAATAGCCCAGGACTGCTTAAGCAGTAGTAATTAATTTATTCTCTACATTTTTCTTTAATACTTGCCATCTTTTTTTTCTTACAACTTATTCAGTTTCCTATTGTTTAACTGATTTATGTTTAGATGTTAAATCATTTACTTTTCTGTTTCTTCAGTTTGAGAACCTCAACTTCTCTTCGTCCTACAGGAAAATATCATTGCAATGGAGTTGAGCCTACAAGTTTTTTGTGCCATATTTGCTTTTCAAATTATCCACTTGAGTTACAAAATAAGGCATAGTATTTTCTTATTTATGATTCCACTGTGTAATATTTGATATTAGAAACAGAGTATTGTATCCCTAGATTAAAATGTTTTAAATTCAATCATTTATTATATTTGGGTAGATAGATATTTGATAACTTTTACTTAACAACTTTGCTTTAATATTACCTGACTTTTTTCTTTTTTTTCTTTTCTTTTGTTTTTTTGAGACAGACTCTCATGCTGTTGCCCTGGGTAGAATGCTGTGGCATCACAGCTCACAGCAACCTCAAACTCTTGGGCTTAAGCGATTCTCTTGCCTCAGCCTCCTAAGCAGCTGGACTACAGGTGCCCACTACAATGCCCGGCTGTTTTTTTATTGTAGTTGTCATTGTTTGGCAGGCCCTGGCTGGATTTGAACCTTCCAGTTCCAGTAAATGTGGCTGGTGCCCTAGCCACTGAGCTACCGGCACCAAGCCAATATTACCTGCTTATTGCTGAGAATGTAGGGTGTTTGTCAGCAATGAGCAAGCAATGACCAAGCTCATTGCTCAAGTATTTCAAGCTATGAGCCTTGCTAAGAAATATTTCAGACAAGTCCTCTTTTTTTCCAGTCAAGTTCCAGATCAATGGCTGCAGCTTTATCTAACAATCTGTGATACATCTATGACCAACATGTTAGGAAAATATATGCGTTATGAAATACAAACCCTCCATCATTCTGCACATTAAGAATGAGATTGATGAGTTGTCTATGATTCATTTACTTACACAACATGATTTCAAAGAAGAAAAAATGAAAACTACAACTTCTCCTTCTATAGATAAATGTGATATATTTTAACCTGATGAAACTTTAGTGGACCTAAGTTAAGTTTTATATTTCATTGAACATTTAATGAAATGCATAAAATATTTATTTTTTGCCAGAAGTTCATGAGAAAATAGAATTAACTTGCTATTTTTACTTGATGGTTGTAAGTGTCTTGCTCACTCTCATTAGTCAATCAAAAATCAATTACATGAGATTAAAGACACAACAACATGTTGTGAGTTTATTCCTGGAGCATTTAATTAAAGTCATGAACATGTTTTCAAAGGCTTATACTTAGTAGTGACCCAATAGTTTGTATTTCCCTTAAGGGAAAAATAAAATTTTAAAAATTATTTTAAAGAATACAAAAATAAGAGTATCTCTATACAGGTATCTGTGCACTTATAAAAGTCAATGTGAGCATTCTAAATATGTAGTGCCATCATAATAATTATTATACTTTTCATGCAGCGCCTGTGGCTCAAAGGAGTAGGGTGCTGGCCCCATATACCAGAGATGGCAGATTCGAACCTGGTCCCGGCCAAAAACTGCAATAAATAAATAAATAAATAATAATTGTTATATTTTCCATAAGTCAACAGAAGTTTCTTAGCTACACAACTAGTTTACCTATCTAGAAGAGGTGCAAAAATGAGAAACTCAGTTTGTTTAAAGATTTCAGTATACTACTACTACTACTAATAGCAATTTTACTGAACTAATAATTATGCTTAGCATGTTATTTATAGTGTATTTTTAAAAATTGTTCATACATGTAACAAACTTACATGTTTGTTTTAAACAGAAATGATGCTAATAGGTTGCCTCAGAGCAGGAAAGTAGAAACTGATAGCATGTGAGAGAGCATACTACAGTTGAAGGTCGTTTCGTGGAAGAATAACAACATAATTAGCAGGGAAGGATTCATGTGGCTTAACTGCCATGTTAAAGCAGAGTAAAGTAACCAGGACCCATAATGATATCCCTGAGCTACCAAGAAAAACAGAATTGAATGTCTTCAGAGCTTAACAAAAGACAGCATACTTAAATCCCTACAAGCATAATAAAATAATGAAATGTATTAAGTTGCTGTGTTTTTTGTGAGTAGGAGGAGCCGAGTGATCAAGGAAGATGCAGTAAGACCCCCGCCCATCGTCCTGTTTGGTGGACACAGGCTCTCACCTCTCATTCCTGCCCACGTTTGTTCTTCAGAGAACCTGGAGATACGGTGGACACCCATCAGCATCCCGAGTGTACGGCCACTCCTCCAGTTACTGAAATAGAGCTCTATCAATTATGGGCTGGGCTGGAGATGGCAGGGATGGAAGGAGTCATATGTATTATAAAGGGAAAATTAAGTATCTACTTGGAAAGTTTTACCAATTCTCTGGGCCCCACTCTACATTAAGAAGACTGCAGAGTTCCTGAGATGCAGAACATGCAGATCCTTACGGCTTCTCGTCTATATAATGCCCAAGAGGCTCTTTGGACAGTATTAGTCCATCTTGTGTTGCTATTAAAAAAAAATGGGTAACTTATAAAGAAAAGAGGTTTGTTCAACTCACAGTTCTTCCAGCTGAACTAGAAGCTTGGAGTCAGAATCCGTTACTAGTGAGGACTTCAGGGACCTTCTGATCCAGGCGGAGGGCAAGAAGGAACATGTGTGTCACACGGAGACAGAAAGAGCAAGGTAGGGCAGGTGCCACACTCTTCAAATAACCAGCTCTTGAGGACAGTCATTTAGCAAGAAATCCCATGGAGCCACACGGAGGGCACCAGGTCACTCATGCGGGATGCAGTCCATGACCCAGACACAGCCCATTTAGCCCCAGTGCCAACAATGGAGGTTGAATGTCACATGAGATTTGAAGGGGATAAACTCCCAAACTATATCACATATTTAAATTAGGGGAGTGGAATCTTACCATAAACTGATGTCTCTGTCAGTCCATACGACAGTCTCATTACTACAACAGACATAGGAAGAGAAGTATAAATGACGAGTAGAGTGCAGTATGATGAAAAGATTGTTTTGAGTCATCTGCTGAATGAACAAGTTCTGGAGCTAAGGTAAAGAGAACAAGTGAAACTGTAGATTCTACCTGCTAGTTCTGTGCCCTGAGTATGTTACCTGACATCTTTGTCCTCCATTTTCCACTAATAGTAGCTGCCTCATAGGTTGTTTTCTAAGATAAGAGTTTTGCTGTGTATACAGTAGTTGCAGTGTTTATAAACACACAGAGTGCCCATGGTTGTATATACACTTATTATTGATGTTATTAATTAAACATCTGCAGAAGCAAAATTTTTTAAAATATAATATATTTTAACTCTAATTAATAGTTTCAGCATGCTTTCACTCTCTTTTTTAAGATAAAGCTTTATAACCCTTTGCAAGAACATGCTGAATAATAAAAACAATAAATCATTTTTAGTGATTCCTAAAAATTTTTAGTGATTCCTAAAATCACATCAGAATATATTTCAAATATATTCTGTAATATATTTCTTCTAACAATGCAAATATTTGATTAATTTTTACTTGAAATATACTTTTAACACATCATAATAAGAATTACAGGGCAGCAAGAGATCTGACTTGATTTACATATTCAGAAGAGAACTTCGAGATTTAGCATGTTATCCAAGTTCATTCTTCAGTTGGTATTTTTTTAAATAATCCACTAGAGGGCGGCCAAAGAGTGAAAATTCTTTAAACCAAGACAAGGTGTCAGAACTGTTCTCTGAACTCTTATTAATATTATATAAATATTTCAGGTTGGTTTTAGATTGAAAGTCCTTATTTTTAATCTCTCCTCCAATGGAGGATTATTAAAAATTATTTTCTACTAATATCAAAAATTATTTATACTTTGAGGAAGACATTTCTCTCTGTAAACAAAGGAAGAGCAGGTAAGTACAATTTTGAATTGATTAATTTCTTAAGCTAGACAAGGTATATTTTAAAAAGTATTTACTGTCAAAAAATTGTTTAAAGCTGTGAAATTTCTAAATTTTAGTAGGTTGGAGCTACAGATAAAAATGAATATTTGTTACAAATGCCTCTCCGATCATTATTCTTGGCTGAAGAAAAAGATAAAAGATATTTAAGGATTATTTCTTTTGCTGTAGTCGAGTGACTTCAAACTTATTCTTTGTGAATGAAGGAATTTAAAATTCTTCCTAGTTCAAATGTGTGTTTTGTGAAGACAGAATTTTATTTTTTAATCTCCCAGGAAATATCAGATAATAAATCTAAATTTTATTTGCTATTTCCTACATGAGGCTGTTACCAGGTCACTTCTTCTCACCTCCCCAAAGAAACAAAAAGAAATGCCCATTTAAACAAATTTAATGTAGCCATTTTGTTATTGGAATTAATCTTTTTAATTAGAATTGTAGTAGTATAAGTATTTTATCATCCATTGTGTATCATAATATCATATGTCCTATTTCAGCATATGGAAACTTGAAAATTATAGCTAGTGCTATAATTTCTTTAGAAAAACAATATACATAGTAATATTATATGTGATATACACGTTTTTGAAATAAATTCTAAAATTATTTTCATTTTTTTCTAGAAGAGATATTGGAGATTAGTAAGATTGATACAGCAAATCATCAGAAAGATAAAATAATCAGAAATATATTTACATTAATAATAATATCTATACTTATACTCTATATTTTTCATGTAGGTGTATAGTAAGATGTAAAATGCATTTTTGTGTATGAAATATAGACTGATTCTGAAAGACTAAGTCTCTCTTGGTTTTGGAGTGAATTAATTATAACTCAAAAGTTTATTCTCTAATTTAGATAGAACTTCTAAAAAATGATATATGCCAAAATGTATTATATCTAATTTTGTCTTAGAGATTTTACTCAAGAGTTCTATTAACAAAAAAGCCCACATTATTTAGTGAAATCTGTCACTAATAATTTATTCACTATCTAGGTGAATAGCAAAACACAGTAATGACAGTAATAATTCAGTAAATGTATTCTTACATTAGTTCCATTGTTACCAAGCCAAGAAGTATAAATAAAAAATGTACTGATTTATCTCTTGAACTATACACTTCTGTTTCTGTTGAGAAACAACAGAAATAGAAGTGTACCTGGGCAATTATTCTTTCTTTACAAAGCATAGACCCACTTGTAACAAAGTGTTTTCCTTTTATCCAAACAAACGTGAAATTTGGTACTTAAGTTTGTAGGTCACCTGCTCAATCTCAAGTGCTGTTGCCATCATTTAAGTTATTTTAGATGTTTTAATTTGGATATGTAGAAATATTCAGATTAAATATGTTAAATGTGCTGTTAGTACTTTGGACATAATTTTCTTCTGCATCATTTGTGTGTATAAAATTGAAAAGTTATTACTTTCACTCTGTTATGTGATAGATGATCTCAAAGAATACTTAAAAAACAAATCTATGCCTGACATTTTGAACATAATTTTATAGCTTTGTTGTAAAGACATAAATTGAACTAAATACAATAGACTCTTTAAAAATGGTTGAATATCATATTTTTTACATTATAACTGTCAAAGTAAGTTTGTATTCCCTAATGACACAGCAGTGGATAATAAGCAAACACAGTGATATTTGAGATATTATTTGCAGTAGAAGGCATCCAAGAATTTAAAAACTCTCTCACGTGGTCCACCAAAGCAGCTGATCTATCATACTTACTTATGCGTATTATTTGCCTACTATTATTGTTAGTTATCTGAATATAAAGTATTGTACTTGCAAAGCTTATGTTAGAATATTTTAAACACCTGAAAAGATAAAGAGGATACAATTATTGATTTTTAATTTTTATTTGGATATGTAGCATTAAGTTTTTCATACGGATAGAAAAAAAATGTCTAAACATATTCCTGAAGGCAAAGGGAATAAATGTCCTTAAGTTATAGTGTGACTTAGATTATTCATTATCTAAAATTAGATTATTTTGTATGTGCAACACAATCCATTGTATAATGGAGAGAAAAATACAAAGTAGGCACAAGCCCTTTCTCACAGAGTGTCTCTCTGCGATCAAAACACTTCCCAGTCCAGCATTATTCTAGTGCAACTTTTCTCTTGTATATCACTCCTTAGTCATCATGAAAACATTCCTCAACAATATTTGACTTGTTTTCAGTTGTCTTCTTTTTAAAGTTTGTTTAGTCATGCAGTAAAAAGTAGAGGTCTTTATTAAATCTCCAACATATGGTATATGCAGACAGACTAGTCTTAGGCCTAGCTTCCAGAGGAAAGGTTTTGTTTTGTTTGGTTTTGTTTTATGGTTTCCCAAATTAAACAACAGTATCAGATAATTTCTTTTGTCAATAGAACTCAAAGCAACAACAGAAAATTTCATTATAAAACTTCTTTTAGAAAAAAAGCAATGTCTTCATCATTTTATACCTTAGCCGTCAGATCAAATTAAGCCAGACAGAATTTAAAATTTAATTAACAAATTAAACTTTTTTGATAAAGGCAAAGGGCACGTTCCCTAAACATCTCTTCACGTGTGACTTAATAAAATATTATATCTATCTTATACATTTCCTCGAGGAAACAAAGACTTTGGGCTGAGAGCAGTCACGTTCAAATGACTTTCTCAGCTACAGAGATGTAGGTATGTTGCTAAAAGGTGAGGAAGTCTCTGTTCTTCCTCACTCAAAAGTTAGTCTCTTAGTTTAAAGCCATCAGAAGTCAAGAGGATCCAAAATGATTGTGCTCTTACTCTAAAGTGTTTGGAGCTTCTCTCCCACTGAAACATGAAAGACAACCCAAAGTTTAAGATTAGAGAATCAAAATTAAAGGTTGCTGTATCACATTATTTTTGAAAGATAAAAGGTAAGATTCTTCAATTATTTTATATTAACAAGATTTATGTAACTAAGTCAATTTATATATCTGGGTAGATATTACCCATTATTACTTTAAATTTTTTTGGTATTTTATAAAAGTTATTAATTGTGCACACAATGAAGAGGACGGGGAAACACAATAATAAATATTTGAATTTAAGCTGAGGAATTGCTAATCTATTTTATTTTTCTTATTCATTTTTATTTAATAAGTTTTATAATGTAACAAATATACTTTTTAAAAGATCTATGCACATTAATAGAAAGTTTTTTGTGTGAAATAAGAAACAAAATTTGTCATTCATAACATCAATAAAGTTAGTGCATCAGAGTTTCTACGGATCTATATGTTTATACTTTACTTATACATATTACCATATTTTATTTTAATGGCATTTTATCAGGTTCCATGTAATCCTCTAACAGCACAAAGCATGCCTAGACCACCATAATGCCTATTTTTCAAAGATTTGCATTGACTATTTTTTAAAAAGTGGAATTGATTAAGATCATTTTTGTGTTTAAAGTTTTTCTTCAAAGTATGAAACCAGCAGTCTCTGAGTTGACCACCCAAGGGACTGTAACAAACTAGTCAACAGGCAGAGGGGGTCAGCATGAGGAACTAGGCCTGCTGGACTGATGTGTACATGTGGTACGTGTCCAGTACAAAAATTAGGTCAACTCAAGGAGGTCGTCAATGTAGGGAGGTGGTCAGCTGTGGAGGGCCTACTGTATTCCAAATCCATAAACTTTATCCTCCCCAAAGGTCTCCACGTTTATACTTTTTACCTTCAGAGTATTTCATTATGTCCCACTCTAAACCACAGAGGGTGCAGAGTTGTCTACCTGCCAGGACTTTCAGGTTCATGAATTAAACTCAATCTGACATGTGTCTCTACCTCTTAAATGTGGCAAAGAGAAAAGAGGAAAGATGCTCTGAGTTATAAATGGTCCTGTGTAGAATGCATACCTCTCTTTCACTATTTAACTCATTCCCTTTCTCTTCTCAATGCTCAATCTTGGTCTTTTAACTCTGTGTCCCATGTTTGTAATCAGTTCAACAATTTCCATAAGACATTTTTCCACCTGGTCTTTGTGGTCACTGGATATTAAGATGACATCTCCATCCATAAAAGCAGGGAGGGAAGGCATTTCCTACTGTGTCCTAATATACAATGCACCCTGTTGATTGTAGGTTGTTGCTTTAAAACTAATAACAGAGATAGAATTATTTCCTCTAAATGTTTGTTACTCTTCAATGTTTGCCCTTTAGAAATGCACACTCTGAGAAGGAGAGATACAGTCAAAAGTCACATAAGTTACAGGTTGTGATTAATAATAATTGATTAATTTTGAACTTTTTCCAACATGGAGCTACTAGAGAAAGAGCATAAATTAGGCCCAAAGATAAATAAAATCGAATTTTTTAAATTATTTATTTATTTATTTTTGTAGAGACAGAGTCTCACTTTGTCACCCTCAGTAGAGTGCTGTGGCGTCACAGCTCACAGCAACCTCCAAATCCTAGGCTTAGGAGATTCTCTTGCCTCAGCCTCCAGACTAGCTGGAACCACAGGTGCCCACCACAATTCCCGGCTATTTTTTGTTGCAGTGTGACCGGGCCAGGTTTGTACCCGCCACCCTCAGTATATGGGGTTGGTGCCCTACTCACTGAGCCACAGGCACTGACGATAAAATGGAATTTTTATCACAACCACATGATAAATTTATTAGTAAAACTTGAGGGAAGCCACACTAGGCATGTACTTTTCCAGAAAATAATTAATGATTAAAAGTATCTGCTGGTATCAGTGCCTTACACCTAAAACCCTAGCATTGTGGGAGGCTCAGACATGAGGACTACTTGAGGACAGGAGTTCAAGACTAGCCAGAGAAAGTGTAAGATCCTGTCTCTCCCAATAAATAGAAAAATTAGCTGAATGTGGTGGTGTGTGCCTGTCGTCCCAGCTACTTGGGAGGTTGAAGCAAAAGGATTACTGGTGCCCAGGAGTTTGAGGTTGTTGTTCATCATCTGAACTCTGAAGATGCCGCTGCACCCTAGCTAGAGCAAAAGAGTGAGATTCGGTTTAAAAGAAAAATTATTAAAATAAACGTTTTGCAATAAGCATTAGCACTGTCATAAACATTCTGGAAAAAAGTCTGCATTATTGATTGATATAATAACTGAGGAATTACTGTGACTAAAACCAAGAGAGTAGCATAATCATTTTGAGGGTACTAGTGTCACATGTCACTTCTGACACCACTTGCCAGGGCCCAGGACTGGCCAGGTCTCGGCCTGGCTTAACTAGGTTCTGGACACGGACCGCTAAGTTACATTGCTCAGGTTCAGTTTCTCTTAGGTGCCTGAGGACTATCTACTTTAGCTGGAGAGAGAGAGAGAAAGTGAGTCGCAGAGAGAATAAAGCCGTCTTCTTAGAAAGATAGATCTTAGTCTTTAGCAGAGCTTGGTGATCTTCAGCAGAGAGATGCCGTGCTGGCTTTCTGCAGACAGGAGAGGAGACAGAATCTGAGTAAGCGGGTCCGTGATAGAATGCGCATGCTCCCGACTGCCTTCTCCTCCAGCCTAATGTAAGGCTGGTCTCATGCCTCTCAACACCACAGGTGTAGAGACTGCCAATTCACCACTGCTCTCATCTCGCGAGCTCTCATGCTTGTTAGGAGAGCTAAATCCCTCTCCATGCCCTTTTCACTAAGGTGTTCTATTATTGAACTATCCAGGTATTTCTTATAACTCTCACTCCTCCTAGCCATAGGCTACATGGGCTGCATCATACTAGAGTATATTTTAACAAAATTTGAGGTAACACTAATTACCAACATTACCATTTTAAATTAAATTAAAATTTGCAGAATGTTACTCAAACAACAATTCCTCTCCTAGTTTTTTTGTTTCCACCAGAAACTTACATAATTTTTTAAAAATGTTAGTCAATTTTTATTTCTCTTACTTTTGTGTAATTAACCATTAATTTATGCACTAAAATGATAACATGTAACACATTGGAAAAGAATTCAAGATGAGGAACTTCAAATTTCCACCATGTGTATGTGATGGATAAGGTAGCTATATTCCCAAATTAGAGGAAGTGAGAGAAACTAGTCATTCTCTGGGGAACTGATTCCATTTGTCCACATGCAGATTGGAACCACTGTTGCCCTAGACTATACTTCCAGAATAATTCTCCTGTAGTTTTGCCCTCAAATTTAAAGAAAGATATAGTTTTGGGAGAATTATGACTACGGAGTTGAGTGAAGAATTATTCTAGTTGTTGTTTTTCTATTGGTTAAAATTATTTTATAAATACCTGTATAAGCCATCAGATCAATTTAAGTTAACTTGACTGTCAGATATCAACCAATTATGCCAAAGAGTCATTCTTTTCCTCAAGTCTCTCTTAGTGTCTTTATTCCCTTATTCTTTATTTTTCCCATTTCTTTTTTTTTTTTTTTTTTTTTTTCAGTTTCTGACCAGGGCTGTGTTTGAACCCACTACCTCTGGTATATGGGGCCAGCGCCCTACTCCTTTGAGCCACAGGCACTTCCCTTTTCCCCCATTTCTAATCTATATCATCTACTCTCCATCTTAAACACAAAAATGTCTTTAAAATAAATGAGGAACTCAATTAGTGAAGAATATAATATAAGGGAAAGTGGAATATTAGAAATTACCATAAAACCCTTATCTATTTAAACAAATATTTCACATTGAGGGTATCAAAACTCTATGAATTTGAATGCATAACTGCAGGTAATTATTAAATAATAACCTAACTTAATATTCTTATATTTTAATGAATTAACCTATATTAAAGATCCCTTTTTAAAATATTTTTTTTCTGAAATGAGACCTACTATTGTAAATGAGGCCTCTAGAGACAAGAGTGTTTCTGAACAGAACAAATACATAAAATATAGCACCTGTGTACTTGGAGGAGCGAAGACTCAGATACGAGGAGTGCATTTGAAGAATGATTTTTTTTTCTAATCAGCCATTTTGTGAAATAAGAAATCAGAGTTGAGAGGTTCACCAGAGATAGTTCAGAACTTTTAAGAGTTGAAAAACAAGTGATTTTTAGAAATACAACCTTTCAGATAAAATCATTTCTAAGTTAGTACTGTAAGACTCAGGTTATTTTAATTTCTATATACTTATTTATCTGGCTTCATTTTATCTGTAAAGATATAATTTGATATTTTCAAGAGTGATAGTGTTAAGTCAATGAGAATCATTTTGTGATTAAAAATTATTAAAAAATCATAATCCCTGTCTAAATACTTATCATCTCATAACTAAAAGAGAATCTCATTTCTAGTTTCATTATAGATCATTAGCCCTAGGGAAAGTAATAATGAAGGATAAAAAATTAAATAGTGAATACCAAAATACAAGTGTTTCCGGAAAGCAGTTCATATTAACATTTTAAAATTTAATTAGTGCGCAATTTGAACTATAAACACCAGTAAAAAAAAAAAAAAGTGAAAGAACAGTAGGCAGCATTTTTGCCATTTTTTGCACAAAAGCAAATACGACACAGCTGTGTCAGTTGAGAATTTAACCTAATACATTCTTTAGCTTGCTACCAGAACAAACTAGATTATTAAACATTTAAAACAACATATTTTTTCATCAAAATTCACTTGCCCTATCGTTGGTAATAAAAGGGAGTGAAAAGACCATTTGCAGAAAGAGGAGGAGTTGAGTGGTCCCAAGGTGGAGCTGTCTCTTGTGTTATATGACACTGGCAGATTAAAGCGCTCTGATGGGGAAGGGCTTAAAGGCTGAGTCAAAAGCCAAGAAGTCTCTTTATTTACGCCTACCTCCCAGCCCTTGGCAATGTGACTAATAACAAACTGAGCTAACAAGAAAGACTAGAAAAGGAGGAAGAACATTGCTGCAGCTTGAATCTTCAAGCTCAGAAATCGAGAGTGATCAATCGCAGCTCTGTTGAACATCTTGTTTATTTACTGCATTTAGCAGCTTGCAAATGGTTAACTATATGCAAAAAAGTCAGCATAGCTGTGAAGTATGCCGTGAATTTTAATTGGGGGAAAAAGGACAATTGCCTCAGGATGCTCTAGTATGCACTCTGTTTGAAATATTTTCAATGAAATGCTCAGCATTCTGTCTTTGACCAGAGGTTTTAACTTTTGTGAAGCTGTAAGGTTTGCCAAAAAGTGATATTTGAGAAGAGTGTACGTGGTGGTTGGTGTTTTCCTTTTTAATAAAGGGACTGAATTACTTTGAACACTTCTTCCAGCTGTGCGTTACAGATAACGTCAGGAAGACTCTGCTTCACAGGTAAGATTAGTATTTCCAAGCTTTTCTTAAAATTATTTTTGCTGTATGGTAAAGTGATTGAATTTATAGGATTGCTTCCTTAAACAAAAACTTTGCATTAAAGGATATTCAGTTCCGGTCCTGCTCACTGGCACATCTAACCCTGTAGCAGATGCCTGTTTTCTCTGAGCAGCAGACATTTAGTCTAACAGCTGCCTGTGGAGAAGAACAAATATAAGATGCCATTATTCCTATAACAACATTCAGTTTGTTACTAGAAACTAAATGCGTGTGTTCTGGGAAGGAAAGATCACTTCCAAATGCCATTGTTACGTTTCCAATAGAAGCAGAATATTGAACAATTCTTTGTATTTCATATGCTGCTTTTATTTTCTGACTTGAAAATATGTATTTTTCTGACTATATGGATAGAGAGATTTTTCCCCCCTCTTTAACACTGTGTCAGATACTGCTGATCAAGAACCACTTTGCAAATTGGTGTGTCTTTCTGCAAAGATTAGAAACTATTCCTTTGCACATTTTGAAGAGACAAAAATATATATAAGATTTAAAAAATAGTGAGAGTTTATTATTGAAAAGTTATACAGGGTGGACATAAAGTTGGTGTACAATTTGAAGTCGTTTAACAGTAAATTGCACACAAACTGCGTGGGCACCCTATGTACTATTTTCTCAAGATTCTGTGCGTGGTTAAATAAACCTTATTCTTTCTAAGTAATTTACGGGGAAGTACCTTTAGTTTTTGTGGAAGCTAATCCACATGTTGAAGACTCCAGCTATGAGATGCTTGATTATAACCACAGCACTCAAAGCTGTTTAAAATCAACTATTTCCTTATGGGCAACATAAAATCTACTAACTGTTCCCTTACACAGAAAGGCACTAAATTGTCTTTTTTGTTCAGTGGACTTTTTTCTCTCAGAAACTTTATACTGTGTGTATGTTTTCAATAAAGCAATGTGTTTTCAGGGAATGAAAGTTTACTTTCAGGATTATTGATTGGGTTCTGGTATGTTTCATCTGATTGTAAATTTGGATTAAGTCAAACTTTCCATTCTTGTTTCAATCAAAATAAATAAATAAGTGCAGGCCATTACCCCTTTGAAAAACTGAAAAGTTGAATAGTTGTAAGATGTGGTGTTTATCTTTTAATTTAATTTATATAAATTGAAGGCATACTATTTAAAGGAAGGAAATAAAAGGAGATAGCTTTGGAGTTATAGATCCCTACCTTGCCATTACTGGGTTTTAAAAGTTAGAACATTTCTAAGAATTGCTGTTATAGATGTATGTGTTAAAGTTTTAAAGATGTGCAGTTTGTGATGTTGTTACATTGAACTGTCTTTTTTTTTTATGAAATTAGAGATGCCATCGAGGATTTTAGTGTGGCACAGTTGACTTGAGAGTTCATTGTCTGTGACTTTAAGCCTTGTAGTGAAGGAGAGCCACCGTTTAATTATGTGATGATATCCAGGGCCCTAAAGCCGGTTTCAGCACTTCATTAGGAAGTCATTTGCTCTAAGTTAACGTGAGGCATGCTATTCTTTTCCAATAGCAAAATGTGTGCTAAAGATCATTTTTGGTTTTTTATTGTTTATGGTTTAACCTGGGACATAATAAAATGGGAAAGCACCAAGAAATACCCTACCTCTATGAATGTAACATGAAGTGTGATTTCAGTGAACTGTGAATGGGCACTCTCAGCCATGTACCTCTGATACTCTAAGGCTTTGACAAATGACCCTGCACTGATAGATTATATAGAGTTCTTAGAATGCTCTGCTTTCTTACATAATAAAAGACACATTCCCTCAAGGTTTTTGAAATAAGTAATAACATGAATCAATATTTTGTACTGAAACGAAAGGAGGTTAAAAAGCAGACACAGTTATTAGCTAGTATTTGTGTCAGTTCAAAAGTATAAAGGCAAGGCACAGTACACGTAGGCACACACCCATACACATGTGCACTCACATACATGATTTCCATCACCGTTACTTCTCTCCACTTCTATAGGCTCCTGTCTAATAACAAGAAAGCTGTCTTATGATAGAATCCCTTAGTCTGAAGTTCATCCATTTTGAGTTAAGGACAATCAGTGTCTTCAAATATACAACTTTGTTTCATATCAACATATCCATGGTCCATTCAGGCAATATCCCTCTTTGCTGTATGACACAGGTTATTTATCAGATGTGGACACAAATTACTATATTTTAAATTCTACTTGACCTCAATTTTGTATTTGGGTCATCATGCAAGTTTAAATTGCAACCCAAACCTGGCCTATCAGGAAAAAGAAAAAGATAGATGCAGCCAGGTACTCATATTTTCCTGGTAGTCAGCAATTCACTTTTTAGAGGAAAACCTATCATTTTGAAACTGTCAGCTTCCTCTCTTCCCTGATGCTGCCCACTAAAGTCCCTTGCTATTGCATTTTATTTTACAGAATCAGATTTCATCACATGACAACATGAAGCTGTGGATTCATCTCTCATATGTGTCTCTCTTTGCCTGTGTATCTTTACAGTCCCAAACTCCACTGTCCTCATCCAGAGGCTCTTGTGATTCTCTTTGCCACTGTGAGGAAAAAGATGGCATAATGCTCATAAATTGTGAAGAAAAAGGCATCAAGAATTTATCCCAAGTAATTGTGCCACCATCACGACCCTTCCACCTAATCTTATTAAATAATGGCTTGACAGTGCTTCACTCCAATGATTTTTCTGGGCTGACCAATGCTATATCAATACACCTTGGATTTAACAATATTGCAGATATTGAGACAGGTGCATTTAATGGCCTTGGCCTTGTTAAACAACTTCATATCAATCACAATTCCTTAGAAATTCTTAAAGAGGATACCTTTCATGGACTAGAAAACCTGGAATTCCTACAAGCAGACAACAATTTCATTACTGTGATTGAACCAAGTGCCTTTAGCAAGCTGAGCAGACTTAAGGTGTTAATATTAAATGACAATGCTATTGAGAGTCTGCCTCCAAACATATTCCGGTTTGTTCCTTTAACTCATCTAGATCTTCGTGGAAACCAGTTGCAAACGTTGCCTTATGTTGGTTTCTTAGAACACATTGGCCGGATATTGGATCTCCAGTTGGAGGACAATAAATGGGCCTGTAATTGTGACTTACTGCAGCTAAAAATCTGGTTGGAAAACATGCCTCCACAGGCCATTATTGGTGACGTTGTGTGCAACAGCCCTCCAGTTTTCAAAGGAAGCATACTGAGTAGATTGAAAAGGGAATCTCTTTGCCCCACCCCACCAGTTTATGAAGAACACGAGGACCCTTCAGGATCATTACACTTGGCAGCAACATTGTCAATAAGTGATAGTCGCATATCAACCAAGACCACATCCATTTTAAAACTACCCACCAAAGCTCCAGGTTTGGTACCTTATATTACAAAGCCATCCACTCAACTTCCAGGACCCTACTGTCCCATTCCTTGTAACTGTAAGGTTTTGTCTCCGGCAGGACTTTTAATACACTGTCAGGAACGCAACATTGAAAGCTTATCAGATCTGAAACCTCCTCCCCAGAATCCTAGAAAGCTTATTCTAGCGGGGAATATTATTCACACTTTAGTGAAGTCGGATCTAGTGGAATATTTCACTTTGGAAATGCTCCACTTGGGAAACAACCGTATTGAAGTTCTTGAAGAAGGATCCTTTATGAATCTGACCCGATTACAAAAGCTCTATCTAAATGGTAACCACCTGACCAAATTAAGTAAGGGCATGTTCCTTGGCCTACACAGCCTTGAGTACTTATATCTTGAGTACAATGCAGTTAAAGAAATATTGCCAGAGACATTTAGCCCAATGCCTAAACTTAAAGTACTCTTTTTAAATAACAACCTCCTACAAGTTTTACCACCACATATTTTTTCAGGAGTTCCCCTAACGAGGGTCAATCTTAAAACAAACCAGTTTACCCATCTGCCTGTAAGCAATATCTTGGATGACCTTGATTTACTAACCCAGATTGACCTTGAGGATAACCCCTGGGACTGCTCCTGTGACCTAGTTGGATTGCAGCAATGGATACAAAAATTAAGCAAGAACACAGTGACAGATGACATCCTTTGTACTTCCCCAGGGCATCTCAACAGAAAGGAATTAAAAGCTCTAAATAGTGAACTTCTCTGTCCAGGTTTGGTAAACAACCCATCCCTGCCAACTCAAACGAGTTTCATTGTTGTCACCACTCCTGCAACAACAACAAACACAGCCGATACTCTTTTAAGATCTCTTACTGATGCTGTACCATTATCGGTCCTGATATTAGGACTTCTGATTGTGTTTATAACTATTGTGTTCTGTGCTGCAGGGATAGTGGTTCTTGTTCTCCACCGCAGGAGAAGGTACAAAAAGAAACAAGCAGATGAGCAAATAAGAGACAACAGTCCGGTGCATCTTCAATACAGCATGTATGGTCATAAAACGACTCATCACACCACAGAAAGGCCCTCTGCCTCGCTGTATGAGCAGCATATGGTAAGCCCCATGGTTCATGTCTACAGAAGCCCATCCTTTGGTCCAAAGCATTTGGAAGAGGAAGAAGAGAGAAATGAGAAAGAGGGAAGTGAGGCCAAACATCTCCAAAGAAGTCTTTTAGAACGGGAAAACCATTCGCCTCTTACAGGGTCAAATATGAAATACAAAGCCACAAACCAATCAACAGAATTTTTATCCTTCCAGGATGCTAGTTCATTGTATAGGAACATTTTAGAAAAAGAAAGAGAACTTCAGCAACTAGGAATCACAGAATACCTAAGGAAAAACATTGCCCAGCTTCAGCCTGACATGGAGGTACATTATCCTGGGGCTCACGAAGAGCTGAAATTAATGGAAACCTTAATGTACTCAAGGCCAAGAAAGGTATTAGTGGAACAGACTAAAAATGAATATTTTGAGCTCAAAGCTAATTTACATGCTGAACCAGACTACTTAGAAGTCCTGGAGCAACAAACATAGAGATTTTGAAGGCTTTCACAGAAAGGCTGTGATTCTGTCTTAAGTCCAAATTTTGTAAATAAGTGCCTTACATGAGTATCATCAATCAGAACTTAAGCACAGCAGTAATCCTTTGGGAAATAGAAAGAAGAAGAAAAAAGAAACTCAGGGATCATTGGGAGAAGCCATGGCATTACGTTTAGGCAATTTCGTCTGTCCCAAATAAAATACATCCTTGCACGTAAATCATTCAAGGATTAGAGTAATATTTCTTCATACACTGATATGTGTTTCATAGATGTCCTCTTGCACATCGAAAAAGTCTGGACATTTAAAATCCTTAATTTTCTTTAATTATATTCCCTGTAGATTAAATAAAATTCAATTTCATCATTTAAAAGTATTTCCTGTATCGATAGTTATATGTAAGGAATACGTTGTTTATAAGCAGTATGTACTTCAAACATGTGCATTGTTAAAGATATCTAATTTTCTTGCAATAAATGCAAAAGGAACTGGAACTTGAAAATTATAAATAGTAGCAGTAAAGATAAAAAAAGGAAAGCTTGTAATTATATAGGCCGTGGGTGGCCGAAAACTTTGATCATTTGAGTATTAAACCAATGCGACTCCTATGCTTTCTGAATTTAAAAAATAAAAATGATTAATTGTTTAGGTGGAATAAATAAGCAATCTTTTTGTTTTTTCTGCACAATTTGTGTAGACAATCTTAATGTCAATGCTGCTGTGAACTACGGTATGTCATTTGTGCTCAAAGGTTAATTCTTCTTCTTGGGATATTTTTAAAATGCTACTGAGATTCATCTGTAAATATGAGTAGAGCATCTGTTCAGTGTGTTTTCTTTCACAGCATTAATCCTTTATAAATTTGGATGGAGATGATAGAAATAAGTTTTCTCTGGCAAGTAATCCACAGGTGTAAAAGAAATTTGAAGAATTTGTTTTATTTTTATTGATGTATACTGATAGATGCTGTAAATTAGTAGCAAAAGGCACTTGTAAAGGTAAGTGGTTTAAGTTGCCTCAAAAGAGAGACGATGTAGCTTTATTTTACAAGAAGGTATAGTTAGATTTCTATGAACTATTTATTCTGTATAGTTTTGTATATTTTTGGTTCACAAAAGTAATTATTCTTGGGTGCCTTTCAAGAAAATTAAAAATACTACTCACTACAATAAAACTAAAATGAAAAGTCTATATTAAATGTGCTTATTTTAATTAGTCTGACCTGCAGTTCCATTGAATCAGGATAAACACACCTGCACACACACACACACACACAGGAAGGTTTCTGTTTGTTGTTGTCACACAAAAGTATCTTGTTTGCCATACGCAAAAAGGGTATTCAATTCTTGGTATGACTGACACAGAGCCAAACTCAAAGTATGAATAGCAGTTTTCCCTTTCAAGCAAATCATTTTCCAACACAATGCAAATGGAAAAGATTTATTTTTCTCCTTTCTAATTATAGAATCTCTCAGACTGCAGATTTTCACAAGGGAAGTGAAATTAATCAAAGTAATTTAGGTCTATTTTTTGAACATCACACAGCTTCTTGCACTGGGTTAGGAATGAACACATTTTCTCTACGTAAGTACTTTCTTCAGTTTATTTAACAATATTTCAGTGATTCCAGAGTGTTTCCTTAAACTTTTTGGCTTTTAACACTCGATTTTCTGCACTACTAGGAAAACATACATTATTTCTTTGATTTTTAGTGAGAAACAGTCTTGTGGATGAAGACAGTGTGGGCCTGTGCTGCTTGGTATGAACACTAATTATGTATGAGTCTAACATGGAATTATATCACTAGGTTTTTCTTTTAAATTATTGCATATATTAATAGAAATCAATTAATACTCGTGTATTTAGAAGTTTCTTGAAAACTTAATTTTCTTTGTTTTTAAAGTTTAGGACAAAGTTAAGTAGCAGTTCTTTTTTAAGTAACAATTTCTAAGGAGAAATGTGTGTGCACGTGGAATGCATCTATTTGTCTACTAAAAAATTTCAGCGTATTAGTAAATTGCAAATCTTTCAAAGCAATTTTTTTTAAAAATTACATTCTAAAGACAAGGAAGAACAAATAAATCACTTCACTTCTTTTACTTAGTTGAGGATCTGCCAAGTATTTTCTGATTCCCATCGGGTACAAAGAGGAATTAGGAAGACGTAAGAAATTCCCATGCCTGGAGGATCCTTGAAATGGATCCATGAAGGCGGACACAGACATGCCCTCGAGAACATTCTTCTCTTTTGGGTGGGGAAAATACTTTCTTAATGTTAATAACTTACAGTAACAATGTTCATTCTTCAAGTTATATCAAGAGGAACAACAGTGTTTATGAAGTCATGTAAGTATATCTCTCAAATTAAAACACAATCCTAATCTGTGTGTAATTTAAAAATGGTGTAGGAATCATGATGGTCTCCAAAGACCAAGATATTCTAAAGGTTTAAATGTTCATTCAAATGTTGCATTCATCATTCTTTTTTTAATTTATTCATTTCCCTACTGGTTGTTGAGAGTTGGTCTATCATTCTTAAAAGGTTCTGTGATGTGATAATCTCTCAAAACTTCATTAATTTATTTATATTTCTTGTTCCTTTTTCTTCCAACTAAGGAAGAATTTTTATTAGATTCCTTGTTTGATTGTTTACTTAGATAAGCAGCTTGGTTTCTTTCAGCAACTAATTGATAGATTCAGAATTACAAGTCCTGATGTGAGTACCATCAGCCTTATTCATATGGACTCGGACTTTAAAAATAATAGATTTTTAATTATTGTATATTTTCTTTTAATTTAAATGGAAGTTCCACTTTGCACATTGCACATCAGTGTAAATTTTGACAGATGTCTAAAAGTTAGTTGTTTTGTAATGTAGTAGTATGTAATCTGACTGGATAGAATACAGTAGGACCTTCATATTAGACCCCTCCCTACACTGACCACCTCCCTAAGGTGACCAGGTGTGCATTCTACTGACCAGCAATGTATATGCCAGCACAGTAGGCCTCGTTCCTTATGTTGAGCACCTTCCTATGTTGACCAGTTTGGTGTGGTCCTTGGGTGCTCAAATTACAGAGGCTCTATTGTATTTCAAATTCTAAGTCAAACTATTAGACATAGGTTATATTAATACTTACTTAACAAATCATGTTTTCCTAAGTTGCACGAAACTTTTTACTGGAAATTTATAAAAGTTTTCTTCAGATATCTTCCCATCACCTCCATACATGGGATGGAAGTTTTACTACTTATACAAGAAAGGATCATATCAATGATGCTTCCCTCTTTCAATCAATCTCTGGTATCACGGAGGAGAGAGAGCCTTTCCCTGCTGCTTCAATATTAAATTAAGTGCAACACCTTCAAAAGTGCCTTAAGCTGCCTCAAATGCCCTAGTCCAAATAACCTCCAGTGACAATGTTCACTCTTCAAGTTATAATCAAGAGGAACAACAGCGTTTACGAAGTCAGGTAAGTATATCTCTCAAATTAAAATGCAATCTTAATCTGTGTGTAATTGAAGAGAGATGAAAATAGCCTCCTCTCACTAAAATGTAACTTAAAAATGATATATTCCCTTCCTCTATTCATATGTATATTTAATAAAAATTAAAAAATATATTCAAAAACAACACACCCAAGTGTCCTACATATAAAATTTGCTAAAAAATTATCTTAGGAGACTGTGTTCTATATGAAAAAAAAAATTATCCATGTGTGTACGCATTTAACTATTTGGAAGGGAAGTCTAATCTCCTAGTAATTAGGATATGTTTTTATAGTGAATTTAAGGATATTTCTTTATTTCTTTTCCCTGGAGATATCTTTTATGAAGAAGGTGGCATATGATAAAAGGATAAGCTTTCACTGTAAAACTTGACACAATTTCTCAGGAGAAGTGGTCTTGTATCTGGAAGTCACATCAGGAATGACCTCACTGATGTGAAATGGACAAGTGATTAAAAATACAGTATTCCTTTTTAACTTTTCAATTCCTCACAGTTTGAAACACAAACATTCCATTTGTCCAGACATTCTCTGAGGTTCATGTCTTAGCAATACGTCAAATTTTTAAAAAGTAATCTCTAATCATTGCTTATCGGTGAATTATAAGAAGACGATTATACCATTAAAATTATGTGACTTAACAACCATACCTCGTACAGAAATAATCACCGTTATCTGTCTTAGAAAATATAGCTAGCTTTTTAAAAATATGAATTTAAATTTACTGGCTTTGCATCCATTATTATATATATGTACCATAAAGAAGCCGACAAGGGGTGAAATCCTCTTCTCACTGGTTATCTATTTGATTATGCTTCCAAATAGCATAATCAAATAGACAAATAAACTTCTATTAGTAAATGTCTTTCAGTGGACAATTGAATAAAGATCGAAAACAATTCAAAACAACAAATTGTGCACACACACATGCCCATACACACAGGCTCATGTATTTCCAACTTAATTTTTTTAATTGCACACTTTTTATTTTTTTTTTATTTTTTATTTTTTTAACAAGCTATACCTTTTTATTTTTCTTTCTTTATTTTTTTTGCAGTTTTTGGCTGGGGCAGGGTTTGAACCCACCACCTCTGGCATATGGGGCTGGTGCCCTACTCACTGAGCCACAGGCAACACCCAATTGCACACTTTTTAAAGAGTGTTCTTTTGTTTCAGAAATTTAAGATATGAACAGTTGGAAGACTTGAAATTCAACAAGTGATTGCTTCCTCTTCAAGCTTCTTAGCTTTTTCTGGTGAGAAAATTGATTATCTAAGAATGAGTAAGATATATGGAATTACTTGTTTTATAAAAAAATCTCTGGGCATGTAAATGTCACTTACTATCTTTTTATTATCTTCATATGATATAATGCCATACATTAATATATGACATTTGCATAGTAGAATAAGGAAGTGAGAATTCAGAGGGGTCTTGATTCTCTAAAATCAGTTTAAAATGCTACATGAGGTTTTATCCATTAAGTCTTTCATGGACACATTCTGAGCATGTTCCTAGCATATCAAAGTACTTTAGCTTAGTAAATATATATTTGAAGAAAACAGCATATGATGGTACACAAACACAATTTCTTGGTATCAGCCCATCATAAACCTCAAGGGTGTATCTGCTCTAATTTTCTCAGTATAAATAAAACAGGTAAGGGGTTTGTCCTGCATTAAACGATTAGTAAAAGTAATAAGGCCAAAATTGGAATCCAGTTTTATTTTTATTGTTGCCTGATGTTGTTTTGTTTTATTATCAAGGCATTTGTCCAAACTTCCTGTTATAACCATGAGTATTTACAGACCATTGGAATCACAGAAAAAGTAGGTCTTGCCATGGTGCCCACTTTGTTTTGTGTTGAGGTAGGACAGTGTGACTATTAACATTATATTGAAAGAAAAATCAGACATTTGACTAACTTTGTTCATAAATTAAATAATTTTAGGTTATTTTAAATGATATATTAGCAGATTTTAGATATTTGTTTAAAATTACTAAATGATTTATTAGAGTGGATAGCATATACATCTTCAAACAGACACTCATTTTGTAGTTTCCTTTTTTTTTCCAATTCAGAATAACTAATTGCTATTTATTTGTACCTAATTACCACTTATATTTTTCAGACACTAGTTTTAGGAATTTATTTTCTTTTATGGAATTACATATTAACAAACAAATTATAATACATGCAGTTCTCATGATATTGCATTGATTTAAAATTTCTCTTATAAACAATATGTAATTTCTGTATTATTAGAATGATCTTGCAAGTGACCTTCATCTCATGGTATTGCTTATGAGTTAAAATGGAAATTATCTCAATGAATGTATCATTTGAATCCTAGCAGAGAGCTACACAGTAGGAGAAATCTTTTCCTTTTTAAAATATACTCTTTTTTTTTTAAAGCAGTTGTAGGTTTAGAGCAGCTGGGGGTTCACAGCAAAACTGAGCAACAAGTATAGAAGCCCATGTAGCGCTTGCTCCCACATAGGCACAGCCTTCCCCACGGCCCCAGGGTCAGTGTGTGCGGCAGAGTGGGGCATTTGTGGAATTTGATGAATCTATTTTACACACCATAATCGCTTGATGTCCATAGTTTACATCGAGGCTCCCTCTTGTACATTCCAGGAGTTATGACACAAGCATTCACATCTAATATATACATGTAGTATCATGCAGAGGATGAGAATTCTCCCCTGAAAATTCTCTGAGGTTTGTCTATTCATCTTTCCAG
The DNA here is from genome assembly GCA_963574655.1 of Perodicticus potto. Lineage (NCBI taxonomy): Eukaryota > Metazoa > Chordata > Mammalia > Primates > Lorisidae > Perodicticus > Perodicticus potto. Next base: position 2,796 of record CAUYRH010124224.1, on the reverse strand, counting down.
TGTCAGAGAGTTGGAATCATACAGTATGTAACCTTTCCAGATTCACTCATTCACTTGGTTATAATATGCATTTAAACTTCCTCAGCGTCTTTTCATGGCTTGATAGCTCATTGTTTCTTCCCAGTGAATAATACTCCATCGCCCGAATGTATAACAATATATTTATCCATTTACCTACCAAGGAAATCTTGGTTTCTTCCAAGTTTTGGCACATATGAATCAAGCTTCTATAAACGTCTCTGTGCAGATTTGAGTGTGGATATACACTGTTTACACATTTCGATAAATATCAAGGGATGTGATTGCTGGGTTTTCTTTATGTTTTGCTTTTTAAGGAACGAAGTGTCATCCATAGTGGCTATGTGACCTTGCATTCCCACCGACAGTGAATGGAAGTTCCTGTTGCTCCCCACCCTCGCCAGCTTTGGGTATTGTCAGTGGGCTGATGGACATTCTAACAGGCACGTATCCTGTCATCCACTTGCTGTTTCCCTGATGCATGAGATGTGGGGAAAATCTTTCCATATGCTTATGGACATATATGTTGCTCTTTTGACCATTTTTTTCTTCCAGACATTCATTTTTTGTTGAATTATAAGAATTCTTTGTTTAATTTAGACAAATATCCTTTATTTGATGTGTGCCTGCACATATTCTTTCCCAGCCTTGACCTGCCTTCTCATTTGGTTGACAGTGTATTTCACAGACAAAAACTTTTTAATTTTAATTGTCTAGCTTATTGAATGTTCTTTCTGCATTGTGCCGGTGGCGTTGTATCTATGAAGTCATCTTCATACCCAAAGTCATCTAGATTTTCCCCCATGTTATTGCCTGGAAATTTTTATTTTTTTCATTTTGCATTTAGGTCTATGTCCCCTTACAATATAATACTTGTGAATGGGTTCAAGATGTTTATCTAGATTCATTTATCAGCACATTCATGACCAATTATTCCATCAGCATTCGTTGAAAAGATAACATGAAGAAGTTTTTAAATAACACAGAATGTAAGTATAAATTTTTTTTAATTTAAAATATAATTTATTTTAGACTTTATATTGAATATTTGAGTCACATTAATGCTACACATTGTTGCATGCCTTTGGGAACATTAACATATAAGATAACCTATTGCCAAATGATAAAGGCTACTATCCTTGGTTCTGAATTGTGTCGAGCTGCAAGAGACGTGATGTGAAAATAAAACAGGAAACCAATGGGACCCGTTTTACCTGTGGACCTGTTTAAGGCCTGCCTTACACCTACTATTTATATTAATGACAAAGACACCTAAAATGTAGTGTTTGCCTACCAAGAACCTAAACCCAGTGGTAGGTGGTTTGCACACATTTGGTTTTGTTCTCATATCAAAGCTGCAGGTAATGATGTTATTTCTGTGTTACTATTAATGATGATGAGGCTCAGAAAGTTAAATTGTCCAGAATTACACACATAAAATTGGCTAAGCTCAGGTTTACCTGCTTTGAAAAATTCTTGCTTATATGGCTTATCAAATGTCATCTCACTATTATTTTTGAAAAATGTTTTAAAATGTATTACCCATTGGATTGGGGCAAATACTACGCTGTTGACACTTGCAAATGCTGCACTCTCACCTCACACTTGTTATATCATTTTAATTTTGAAAATGTTTATTTTAGCTTTCAATTATGTCTTAAACCTATCATTGCTCTAAATGGTAGCAATGATATTTCCATAACTATTTTGGAGGTCTGAATTATCTATATGTTTGTTTAGACTTTACTTAATTCAAAATAAATATTTAGCAAGATGCTTCTGCAATTTAGACACTGAAGAAGGACCTTCAATATGAGTTTAAATTAAAATTCAAGTTCTGAGCTTTTTTTTTTCTTTTTTTCTTGAGACAGAACCTCATTCTCCCATCCTGGGTAGAGTGTCATGACATCAGAGCTCATCGCGACCCCAAACTCTTGAGCTCAAGAAATCCTCTTCCCTCAACCTCCCAAGTAGCTGGTACTACAGGCACCTGCCAAACATCTGGCTAGTTTTTCTATTTTTAGGAGAGATGGGGTCTTTCTCTTCCTCAGCCTGGTCTCGAACTCCTGAGTTCAGGTAATTCATCTACCTCAGCCTCCCAAAGTGCTAGGATCACGGGTATGAGCCACCACACTTGGCTTTGGAACATCATGTTAATGTTACTTTTGAGAGCCATGTGAGGTATACATTAGACTAAATTTTGAATCTGCTCAATTTAATTAGTTTCAAATTTAACCTCATATTTGCTTTATATCTAAAAGCTTGTTCTTGTTTTATTTGTAATATATATTCACTAAGGTCTTTGAGTTTTTAACGCTGCTGCACATTCCCTTTTTTTGCAGACACATCCATAACATCTGCTGTAGGCAATGTTCATATACTTTCACCATGAACGAGGTCATGTTTTGCCACCATGCCCTACATTTGCCTGTCCAGTCACTCCTCTACTCTGTTTCCTGCAGTGTGGATTGCAGCTCATACCTAATACACTTGCTGGTTAGAAGAGTACACAGGTCAATCTCTGCTTCATACCTTTGTCCCACACAATGTGAAAGTAGATTCTGCCACTTTTAAAAGCTGCTGTCTTTAATTCATTGCCTTTGAAAAGGCAGGATGTTAACATATACCTACCTATTTTACTTTTTTTTAAATAATTTTATTAAATCATAATTGTGTACATTGGTGCAATCATAGGGCAGAATGTGCTTCATATACAATCAGAAACATTTTGATCGTACTGTGAGAGATAGCCCTCATAGCATTTTCTTAATCACTATA